>WIUT01005054.1:0-15769 GCA_010645135.1 Tetragonula clypearis | reverse complement strand
TCTCTCTCTCTCTCTCTCTCTCTCTCTCTGCCGGCGAGCAGATATTTTAACGATCGTGTAGGCGGTTCCACGTGGAAATTTTGCTCGATCCACGGGAATAGGAAAACTACGTGACGATACTCGATGAGATGATAAACGATTATTTAAGCAGCGACTGCGAATGCCGCCGCGTTGAAAACAGAGAAACGTCATGGTTTCTGGAATTTGGACATTTTCACTTTGAGACACGGTTCGTCCTGAAACTGGATGCTTTGTGAAAGTTCGCTGCATTTTTACGATTCTCATCGCAATAAGAAAGTGAACTGTTTTCTAGAAACTAATTTAATTTCGAAATGGCGATTAATTAAAGATGAATAATCCCAACTTCGCAAAGTCGAAACAAAGTTATTAGAATCAAATTACAATTTCCGCGGGAATGTATAATTTATAAGACTTTACAAGAGTTTCTATCCTCGCGACCGCGACGTTAAAAAATAAAATACGATTGTATCGGCTGAAGAGAGAAAAATTTCGAGACAGATATTGCGTTGATACCGCGGTGCTTCTTTTCGAGAATTCTACTGCTTTAAGAGACCCATCGACAAGATATATCGTTCGGAAGATTCGAACGCCATCCTCTTTTACGTCGCGGCATCTCTAAAAACGTCACTCGCGCGAAAGATCCGCTGGCACGAATTCTCGAAAGCGTGAAGCAACAGATAAAACTCGTACGACGTAAAATCGGCCGTTAAATCGTCGACGACTCGATTGCTTCAACGTCGATTGGATAATGTAATCGTCACCGCTGGGTCTAATCCCAGCTCGCCGCGTGTTTTACGAACCGTTTTATCCGGCGTTGCTTGATAAATTCTCCACTTCGCCGCCATTCCCACCCTCTCGAAAAATCCTAGAAACGAGAAACGAGAAACGCACAAGAGACCTCCTATTCCAGGAGAAGGTGGGAAGACGGGAGGAAAGCCAATAAACCACCGAAAAAAAAAGACAGAGAAAGAAGAAAGATGTCAGAGAAACGAGAGGGAAACGGTAGCAACATTCGGGACAATTCGGGTTTCGATTTACGACGGCTATAGCTACAGCAGGAGGCCAATTTGCAAGCGAAACTGGCTGCGCGAATGCTTCTCCTTCGTCAGTTCTTCGTGAATTTGGCACACGCGCGCCGGTGGGAAATTAACACGAACGCGAACTGCGTTTGGATTGACCTTAACTGAGGGAAAATGACCACTAGGACAGAGGTCGCCAAACTCTTTTCACAGTGGGCCACATAGCTGACAAAATGACGAACGCGGGCCGCATAATCACTAAACTAAGTTCAGCATTCCGCGTTAATCATGGGTGAGTGGCGTGCAGTTCACAAAAAACGAGAACAACCAAATAACATATTTATTTACTAAAAAAGTTATCAAAAAAAGCGACGTTAGCAAGAAGATAGTTACATCAGACCTAGTGTGCAAATTCACGCAAATTCAAGTACCGTCGGTGGGCCGTAGTTTGGTGACCCCAGCTCTAGGAGGCCTGAAAACCTAAGTTGGACTAGATCAGGGTCTGAAGTACTTTTAATCGCGTGTGAGCCTACGTACGTATGTACGTTGTCTTTGACGACAAATCGGAAATCACTTCGAAAGTTTAAAACTCTTGGAAATCACGAAAATTTTGAAGTATTTAGACGTCACTATCAAGATAGTATCATTGCGATTGATGCAGAATAATAAGTTTCAGTGATTATGCTTTAATAACATTAATATTTGTAATTTAATTATACTACAGATTAATATAGAAACGAGTAATATCATGGCTGTACTTGTGATAATTTGAACTCAGAAATTCATCATTATTTGACATCAATCGTATCATTTGAATCGAAAATAAATACTTATTATTAAATTGCAGACTTCCATGCATTTGCGTGGAAATTACACAGCACAAAAAAAAAAGAAGAAGAAATACACGTACAAAGATGCACGTAACAAAGAACATGTAAATCATTATAGTATTTGTACGTATTAGTATTATGGTATTTAATAAACGAAACGATTATCTTTGGATTTTCCGAATAAATCATGACCTAAATCCGCGACCTAAACCCGAACGTCAAGAGTTACGAAACATTCAACACGGCTGAAATACTTTCGAAATTCATCCGAAACGAAATTAAAGAATTTTACACGTGTATACTATCTATATACAGATATCCGAAGCGACTCAAGCGAGTGATACAAATCCCTGATAATTGCCTTGCTGGGACGAACACGGGTAGCAAACTGGTTTCTTCACCGAAGATTCTTCCTTTCACGACTAGGACCAGAACAAACGAGAGCGAAGTGGTTGGTTGTCCGATGACGCGCAGATGGAGCCTGCATGTTCCTACCGGGTGGTCCTCGCTTCTCCTAGAGGAGGCAATCCGACCTCTGGATCGTGATGGCTCGCATCAAGTGGGTACATCAATTACAAACGAGGCCGAGTCTTTGAGGAGTTTGATGGGCTCGCCACACCGCAATTTCCTAGGGACGCGCTTCTCCCAGGCTAATATTGCCCTCGTCTAGCAGGGGCGTGCGCGCGCTACGATGCCTCTGCGCTTCGTGCTAACTGCGATTTAAGAGAGTGCGCGTTAGATCGCCGCGTATTTTAAAGGCCGCGCATCAGATCGCCGCATTATTTAAAGACCGCGCATCAGTTAGCCGCGTGCATTCAATTTTAAAAAAATGTACTTTTACTAATAAATAAATAATTTAAATATTTCTTGCTTACGTAATTAGCGAGCCACGATCAATTAGAATATAATTTGCAAAAAAAAAAAAAAAACACTTGATTTTTACTAGGATTGCCACACAATAGATGAAATACTAAATATTAAAAAGATTAAAAAAGTTATATGCACGGTTGTTAAATTTGAAATGTTGTAATATTATAGTCTAAAAAATACAAATATATACTATGCACAATAAAACTAATATTTGCCTTGGGCGTGGAATGCTTTGAAGCAAGTAGTTGGGCAGAGCGGAATTTTACAGTTCTCGCACGCGAATTTTGTTCCTTGCCTTTTTTTTTCGAAGCAGCTTTCGAATCTATCCAAAATCAAGGAAGAAAATATATATATTTTTCGATTCTTTTAGTGTTAGAAAATGATTATAGACGTCACCGTTAAGAAATTGAAATTAATTTCGCTTTTATTTAGGGTACAGGGATACCGGCGCGATCAAGTGGTTAAAAAGACTGCGGCGATCGAGAGATTAAGAGATCCAGCAGTGCGCGTTTCAAGGACTAAGCGTGTAGCTCACGATCAGTGTATTAGCGATTAGCCACGCCGAGGGAAACGAATTTTACGCCGTGGTTAGTGAGAAACGATGACATGAAGGTGAATTGAAAAGCTGCAACGCAATAGATCGAAGAAACATCGGCGATAATAACGTTGATGATGATTGTCGCGATTAAAGGAATGAATTGATCGAAGAATCTTGCGACGTACACCCCCGTAGATCAAGTATCGTATTTGTTTCAAGATTGATATTGATTCAAAATTAAATATACTTTGAATTAGAAGTGAAATTAAATATACTTAGAAGGTTTATACACCGTAGCAAGACTGAAAGAATCACTAAATCTTTAATATTTAAATTATTATAGTTTCATGAAAAACGTACAGAACAGTCATCCTGGATTCATTTTAAAGCCTCTATAATCAGCATTTTCGGTTCGGTTATTTTTTCAGAGACACTTGCATCGTATTGAAGGTGAAAGTATGAAAATGCTTTCCCCTTAATGATTTTACAAATTCAACCGACTCCAGTGACGTTGAAAAATGTCTTTTCAGGATTGAGATCATCGTACATGGACGATGTACGATTTTTTATCGCCATTCTATTAAACTTCGAGTGAAAAACGTATGTGATGTATTGCACGTTGCGTGGATTTTATATAACAAACAATCCCTAAAATAACTGTATTATGACGGTTTACACGGAAAAATTTTATTATCCGCGTGGAGATAAACACTGAATGTTCAAAATAGAAAATCTATTCTAAGATTCTACGAATGAGAATTGTACGTAGCTTTAAAATAAAGTGCCTGTGTATATTATTCGCCTCTTCGATGATCGTAAAACGCTTCGACAGTAAGAAGATTACGCGTGAAAAATCATTCCATCCCCACTGAAATATTAATCTAGCGAGGTGCACATGTCCGTAGATTTTGTTCAGCGGATTAGTGTAAATCAGAGAATCCATTCGTACTTTATTCGCCGAGCGATATTGTTACCCTCGTCTCTGTTACGGCTCGCTGACTTCCACTTTCGCGTAAGGAGATAAAATCCGAAAATTGTCGAAGTTGCAGTTTCGAAAGATCCGTAGAAGCGTACCGATACGCGTTTCGGAGTGTCAAAGTTGTTTTTCTCAAAACGCAATTTTGCCAACTTCTCGGATATATATATATATATATCGACAGGACAGTTCGACTCGTTTTGTCTACAATTTCCAACGGAATTCGAAATAACTCGCAGAACTTGGTCTCCGTCGAGATCGTGCAACTTCGTTCGAGGGTTCCTCGACAGAAATCCGATGGCTCTTTTTTTCTATCGTAATAAATATGTCGAAACAACGTTCGACCAGAAAGAGAGACGGAGAAAGAGAGAGAGAAACGAACGACGACCGTGGAAAATAATAGAATAATTTTTATCGACTCTCACATATGCAGATAAAATACGACGATCACTTAATGTGTATTCCTGGAACCAGTCATCTGACAAATTAAAACAAAAAAGTAGAGAAATTGATAAAAAAAAAAAAATACTTCGAGTAGTAACGTGAAATTATAAATGATTTCTATATAGATGATTTCCATGAAATATATTACAAAAAGATTTCAGATGTTTAATCTTATTTTGTAGCTTTATTGCATCTTATGTTCTTTGTGATATTAAATCGAATTAAAAATTTCAGACACGTAGACATGACTTAGAAATTAGAATCTCTTTTAAAATTTGAAATTATTACAGGTAGTACTTTCAGGTCTAAGAGACGTATCAAATAACATATCCTTGAAACAATCTCGTTGATTTCTGAAATCAATTATTCATTAACTTGTCCAAAGTTCTTCGTCATTGAAATTTAAAAATATTCAAAAGAGTCAATCACCTCGGCTTGCGAACGACTCGTTTAATAAACGTCTAAAGGGAAACTTTGTCCACGAAACAAGAATCCGAAGGGATTTCATTACGTTACCTGGCCGTGAAAACTGCGCCGAGAAAAGAGCAGAGTAGATCCGCGAGCAGAGTTAAAAATTAACAAATATCTCTTCTCTTCGAGAAAAAACCAGCGTACGATTCGGCGTATCGTAAATGCTCTCGCTAATGTTCATCGGCTTTAAACGTTGCGGATCCCTTTAACGAGGCGATCGCCGACACGCGGATCCGCTTACCTTTCCGCGTACACACTCGAAACTCTATTAATTAAGGCGCCTTTAATTACTTTACATCGCTGCAACCTGTTACGCATCACGCTCGCCCTCGCGATTCCATCATTTTTTATCATGGCCGTGTCAAGCCACCATCCCCGGCTCGGTTACAACGTTGGTGAAAAGCCAATGATCACGATCGCGAACCCTGAATGCTCTCGCTACTTGGCAATCAGCATCTGGTGTAATTATAAATCTATCTCGATCTAAATTCTAATTCTAAATATTCTTCGAAATGTATCTGTACCTCGATCTAAGTCCATGTAACTCTGCTGATGTACGCTGATGTATATACGTATGTTTACGACGTATGTTTGCTGCGACGACGCATGCTGACGCATGCTGATGTATACACATGTTTAGAACGTTGTTGAAAAGCTGAGGGTCGCCACAAATCTGAGGCGAAGTCCACTCATTGGTGTAATTGTAAATTTATCTCTGAGCTAAAGTTCTAGTTTTCAATATTCTTCGAGAGTATCCGAGCGTCAATCTAATTGCGCTGATTCACGTTTATGAAAACGTTGGCGAAAAAAAGCAAAACGATTACCAACGAATTCTAAATCTATCTCACAATCTAAAGTGGTATAATTCTGCCGACGTATGTAGCACAGTTTATACAATACAGTTATGTTGGTTGAATTTTGAATCAAACGTGGCGAAATGGAGTATTAATTGCAAATTGCGCAACAAGTATCAATTTTAGCATTGCAACGACTTGACTCTTGTTGAATTCAGCAAGAACACTGTTCTCTTTCTTTTAAAATTAACGTACGCCGTGATCAGCTAGCTTGTACAAAAAGTAGCGACAATTTCCATAGTTGAATAATAAAAAAATTAACTTGCACATTATTCAAAAAACCATACCATACCAACGTAATAAATAATTACGCCAATATGATTCATCCAACTGCACGTTTAAAAGTACGCGATACGTTACAATTCTCTGTAATAACTATAAATAAATAAACAATCTAGATCGATCGAGTGAAGTAAATTTTTTCCATTCGCTTCAAAAAAAAAAAAAAAAAAAAAAACGGAGCACACCGTGCAATCTCTCTCGCAACAAATTAATCTACAAACAGAAGACATTCGTTCCCTAAGAATTAAAATACTGACCACGTACGCGCGATCAATTCGGCTTCCGAGAGATCGCGTCAAATCGTATCAAACAAACAGCTATTTAAACAGCAGAATGTACCAAATTTCTAAACAGAGAATAACACGAAACACAATTGGGAGTAATTAAACGGAGCCAATTCCGCTGTCATCGATCTCTGACCAACTCTGGCCACCTCCGTCGCTCGCCAACCCTTCGAACGTCAAAGTCCACAAAACCCTTCCTCCCCTCTCCCTATTAATTCCCGCGTTCGCCGCACGCTTACTTTCAATCAACAAGCCCGGCCCGGTCGCATTACTCGCCGTAACACGGATCCATTCATTATCCGATCACCGGGATACGGGAACGAACGCGACAAACAACGGAGTAATAACCTGTCGACGGGGGTTCGGTTCCCGCGATTACCGTCATCGTCGATTCCATCTTGCGGTCGAAGCGTCACGTCGCCCCGTCGGTATCGCCAGATCGACGAGCGCGTCGAAAACGCGACCGGCTACGACGCCACTTCACCCTGACAGTTCAATTCTGTGTTCCGTTCGAATCTATATCGGGGAGAACCCCTCTTCTAACGAGCAACCCTCTGAAACCCCCGCAGGAAAAAAGGGACAAAAAAACAAAAACAAAAAAGAAAAAAAAACATAGGATCGTGGCAAAGGCGGTAACACAGAGAGGCGTCTGTTGAGTCGACAGAGAGAGAGAGAGAGAGAAAGAGAGAGAGAGATCGGCGGGGGCCAACGTTCGCATCGATTTAATCGGCGGCGGGCACCGCCCGAAGGGCGTGTCGGTAAGCACCGTCGGACATCGTTATTAAGCGCATATAAATTAGCATATAAATTGTCCCGCGGCCGATGGCTCCGCGATGCCTAGCCGGCTGCTTCGTCGTCTCTCGTCTAGCTTCCTCGTTAACGCGGCCAACGGCTTGTTCGCGCGCGGGCGCAAACGCTCGGCTCGCGGATCGCGAGCCGATTCTCTCGCATACACGGTACACGCTCGCGAGTACTGAGCGGTGCTCGCGTTTCTCGTCTACTCTCCCCTCCCCCCCTCCCCCTTCTGCCCTTCCTCGTCCCACGCTTCTCCCTCGTTTCACCCCCTTACCCACGTTCCTGCCGAGCGATATCTACGCTCGAACTTTGTCTGTCCTACACGAAGATAGAGAAGAGACAAAGAGGGAGGGAGAAAGAGGGAGGGATAACTCTCGACTCTGCATAATCCGTAGGACTACCTACTACTATCCTGCGCCGACCGATAGCGCCGCGGCGTTTCGAACCATCCCCGAAATACACACCGCCTGTCCCGCCACCACCAGCGCCGTCTGAATGCTAGATCGGACCCACACAATGCCAACCGGCCGCCACGTACACGCACACACGGCCGCTTCATCAAGCCACAATGGCGGCCATTACCGATGCAACGATTTACCCTCTCTTGTCCGCGCCACCCTTCCGCCACCATCAACGATTCGCTTAGCTCTCTTGTCTTTCCATTCCGCGACTCCTTTTCGCACGCGGGTCCGGACACACCGTCTCAAGGTCCTATTATCCTCCGTGTTCATGTTGATGATCCGCGTTAACGGATCACGGGTGAAAAATACGCGGGGATATTTGGCCGGGCATTAGGGTTTTCAATGGGGTATCGAATGTTCTGTTTGGGTGTATATTAGATGTATATTATCCTCCGTGATATAAGGATGGGAAGAAACAACGTCGATGCAATGAGAAACATATCAGAGAGAGTAGTTTTTCAAACGATCTGAAATGTAATGCCATTTTTCTCACAACTAGACGATGACGATTTATTTATAAATATTGAAGCGCAAAGTTTCAGAGAACGCGCGTACCAAGAACTTTCTGTAATATTTACTGTCTGAAATAATCTTCCATTCAAGTTTACTTTCTTTAACAATATTCTCGGAAAATATTTACTCACTCGCATAAAATTACTTCGCGCGACGTATCTTTCTGGGCTGAAAATTCACAGTGCAAATTCTCGATTTCTGACATTACACGCAAAAACTGCTACAATTTCAGTTCCTTCGCTGCAAATTCCTATTTCGTAGTCATGTGAAAAACATTTCAAGTCGCATTCCTTCGCGGTCACATAGATTAATCTCGTGATAAAGAACAATTGCATTCTGATAAAAATAGTCGGACTTTCACGAAAGCACGAAATCGAGCACGAGATTCCCCTTATGCGCTTATAGACTTTTCGAAAGTGTCCATCGAAAAGTTACACGGTAATAAGCATATCACGGATTTTCGTGCACTTGTCAGAAGTTTAAGGACGCAAAAAATACACACGACATCTAGAAAGATATGAAACATTGAAACGGGAGTACGATGAAACGAAATTTCCATCAACATCAGATTAAACGAACACTCGCCGGTTGAATCAGAATTTCCATTATATAAACGTAAAATCAGTAGTAGCGCGAGATAGAATTTGTACCTCGACAAGTACGTACGAGCGGAATTATTCTACTTAGTAACAGAAACAGCGGGCAATGAAGTGGAAATTTTCTCAATTTCGAAAGTTGTCCGCAAGTCATGATGTCTGCACTCGGTTTCAACGGATCCGAAATGCACGATTATTCGTCCTGAAGAGACGACGAGAAAGTTACGAGAAACAAGCGTCAACTTCGTCGAATATTGTTAACTTCGAACGATATAACGGTATATTACATCCAGATTCACATTCACAGGTACATGCAAGACAGATTCGCTGAATTGTTTAATTGTCATCGCAGCGTGATATGAAATTGCGCGAAGATCCGCAGTCTAGTAACAAGTTGGCCGGTGACGCGCGCGGAGGCAGGAGGAAAATTATAACCAGCAGAAAGTAGTCGGGTCGTTCACCTCCGCTGGCAGCCGAAAATCCACACGAGCGGCAGGTTCAAGTTCCCAGTCACGAATAGCTCGATAGCGGTCGTAAAGCTGGAACAGCCAGACGACGGATACGACAGCGAACATCGTCGACGTGGAACGCGCGCCAGTGGAAGCTCGTTGCGCTAGCTGGAGAGGAGCGGAGCCTTATTCATCTCGGGCCGAGTGTACCGAGCAGCCGGCGAAGAAGCTGAAAAGTTTGTCGGTAAACGGAGCGGCTCGCGAGCGTGAGAAGAGAGCGGAGCCGAGAGAATCGCGCGGCGCGGCCAACGAGGCAAGTGGAGCGAGAGACGAGGAAGCGAGGAAGCAACGAAGAGAGAAAAGTGGCGAGCAAGTATCCAGTGTTTAGAAGAAGAAAAAGGGGAAAGAGCAGAACTTGTAGAAGGGAGGGATGAAAGCTAGGACTGAATTTAAGAAGAGAGAGAGAGAGAGAGAGAGAGAGAGAGACATGAACGGTCGAGATACATAAAAGAGGGCAGAATGAAAAGAAGAAAGATGAACACACGAATTGAGGGACTTCTGAGAAGGATGGTTGTAGAACGAAGTATGTATGTACAGCTGGGGAACAAGTTTGGTGAGATAAGTTAAAGGCAGAATACGAAAAACGGATGAGAAACGGATTTACGTAGGGGAGACTACGTAGAGAAGTGAAAAAGATGGAGCGAAGATTGAATGAAGAAAAAGAGGATCGAGGAAAAATAGAAACTTCGCCTTGCAGTCTCGTAACTAATAAACTACGTCTTCATACTTTCTTTTGTGTATTTATGGTATCACTGACGCGACAAAAGCGCGCTATTACGATTGGCAAAAAAAAAAATAAAAAAAAAAAAATAAAAGAAAAGTAAAATTAGGAAAAGGTAAAGAGACTAGGTAGGAATGGAAAGGAAGAACGAACTGGAATAAAATGAAGGAACGAAACGCAATGATAAAAGAATACTGGTTAAAAAGACCGGGGAGGTTAAAGCGGATCGAGGAAGAGAGAAATCTAGGAGAATAAAACTAACAGAAAGAAATAAGTGGAAGAAGACGAGTCAATGGCGAGGTAATAGCAAAAATGAGCGTGCAGTGGAAATGGCTTGGAAAGAAGGAGAGAAAGAGAGAAAGGAGGGGTAGGGGGGAAAGGGGGGAATGGAAAGGAGATAAAGAGGAAAGGTTGAAAACTGTGGAGTAACTTAAAAGTTAGCCGCAGCTCGCGATGGGCTCGTGGATAATTATTTATCGCCTTATCAAACTTTTATAATCCCGATGCCGGGCGAATAAAAAGAGAAGGGGGGGGGGGGGAAGAGCCACGCTCCGGAAAGTAGCGTGGATCAAGGCAGCAGGATATATAAGGAACTTGTAGGATCTATAGTCGTTCGCATCGGCCAACTTTTTAACGAGTTTTTAAACGTCATAAATGATCCCAACGCAAAAGGATCACCGGGGCCCCGGCTAAAGTGGATACCGTTTTCCTCGCCGTCTCCTTCGTCCCTTTTTCTTCCTTTCTTTATTTCTTTCTTTTCTTTTTTTTTTTTTCAACAGGTGATGAATTTTTATCGCCTCGTTGGACGCCAGTTTACGACACGCGTCGCGAGACATCGACAAGTCGCGGAGCGAAGAGAAAAATTTGCAATCGCGAATCTCGCGCTTCTCTCCCCTCTCTCTCTCCCCGTCACCTCTTCCCTTCGCCACTTAAAGTCAGTCGTTCGTGTAAACCGAAGTTACCGAGCCGTGTACGTGACTCTCGTGGAATCGTAACCAAATACCTGCCACCCCGAAAAGAAAACAGCCCGATGCAAAGTGGTCTCAAGAACCAAAGCACTGCCTGGCGAAAAAATATTATTCCGCAAAAAAGAACCGAGACGAGTGAGAGAAAAGAACAGGGACGTGGGGAGGGGGGGGGGAAGAGAGAAGACGAGGAAGAACGACGAAGAAGCAAAAATATGAAAAAAAGAAACAGCGGAAGAGGGGGGCGGAGGAGGAAAAAACGAACGTAAAAGAGAGCATGCGTTAAATAAGAGAATTAATCCGCCGGTTGCCAGGCGAGAGGCAGCTTTTAGACGGTTTAATTGATGTTAAACCGCGGGCTGCCCCGCACGCCGGCGCCATAAAATTCCTCGACGGACGTACGAACCGTTCGCTCTTTTGTTCGCGCTTCACGGTATAATTTCGCGACCTGCCGACCGCAAATCCCCATAATCCGCCGTGCCCTTCGTGTACTCGGCACCGCGACTCGACCGGCCGACTGCGCCGCGCGCTCTCGTAAACCGAGCCCCGTATATATCCGCACGACCGCAAACGCCGTCTGTTTTTGTCATTTTTCTTTCTTTTTTCTTTTTTCTTTTTTCGCTCTCCGCAGCTCGAAAAACCGACCTCGCCGGAGAAAGAGACGGTGGCAGGCGTCTCGCGAGGTAATTCGCGCGCGAGTAATTCTCGTGTGCAACTGTTCCTCGGTTCGACGTCGAAAGAGAAACGAGCACGAGCTCGTGCGACTCTGTGCTTCGACTTTGGATCGATATCGGACGGCGATCGCCGTTACTATGCTACTTCATGCTCGTGATGATGTTAGTTGCGGGGAACTTGCTTCGATCGCTCAACGTGGATAACTTTGGGTGGGACAACGTTGCGGTCGCTAAATAGACACGCGGTTAATTTAAACGTGATTAAAGAGTCGCTCCTTGGGTATTCTCTTTCGGGGAATTTAATGAAACGTTCGATTTCCGTCGTGGAGCAATTAATTTCTGTATCCATAATTCATTTGATATGTACGCTCGTACGATGATTATTAAAGTACGGGTAGTTTTTAAATATTCAATATAACATCCATTTCAAAGAAACAGCCGAGAAATATGTGTGAAGACGTACGTAAATATAAAAAACGAAGACGAGAAGACCAACCACGTCCACCGTCATCTAATTGCACGTTAAAAAATGCCATTTTCGAATTACATCGTTCAAAGAAACCGCAACTGTATATTTTCCTGCAGCCTGCAGCGTAACGATTAATGTTGTAGTCATTCTCCGTCGAAACGATGATCTTGCGTCGTAGTTTCGCGATTTCCAGACAAGTTCAAAACGCGCGTAAACTCTCGGCTCTCGGCATGAAAGATGCCGTTACATTTTGCCAACGAGATGGATGAACAAAAACCGCGGGTAATTGGGTCGTAATTAAACGGGATCCGAATACGATCGCGTTTGTGTATTTAAAACGCTGACGAGCGAGCGAATCCTCTTCGTTGCCTCAAAGCCGACAGAATCGACTCGTCCACTCGCTGACGGGAAATCGAGAACGCTGCATCGCAGCCTCGGTAATTAACGCGTTTATGAAGATCGACAGATTAGTTGACTGCCCAACACAAAGAAATATCCTCTGGCCACGTGCTTTTAATCGTGCTTAACGTTTCGACATACGTCTTTGAGATTGACTGGTAGCTCGAAGGAAAAGGGAGAAACGCAGATGCAATGTTTGTAGAAATGTTCTTTCTATCGCGAACATGGAAAATGGAATATATCTTAATTTATCAAAATTTATATCGGGTCCGTGATCCTTTGTAATTTAATCGTACGACACATTCCTCAAAGGTTTGTAATATTTAATAATGGAATCATATTGGATAGAACGTAATAATATTGGATGGTTTGTACGATATTCAATATATTATCTAGCGAATACATGATAAATTCAAAGGTCTAAATCTAATTGAATTGAATTGTTACTTGTATTGTTCAATTGTCACTCGATGAAGAAACACGTTGTAAAGAACAAAGTATTTCAGAAGTCATAACCACTGGGTCCATGTTATAAACAAATATTCAAATAACTTTCGAATATATAAATTCACGTAATCTAAAATACAGTAAAATTACTCCGTTTGTATGACTTCCATTTATTCGATTTTAGTCAATGCTTAATTAAATCAATTTCTGAAAGTTTATATGAATGGAATTTTATTGTAATTTATTTTTTCAGTAGCTTCCTTCAATTATTATATAAGAGAGATCAAAAGGAAAAATTTATAATACGATACGCAAGAACACAAGAAACTCTCGTTTATATATTTATATGAAAAATCATTCAAACCTCTCGGCTGTAAATTCATAAAAATTTACCTATGCAAAAGTAGCAAATTAGCCTTACAGTTTAAGGACAAACGCGGGAAATAAATCTAAATCAAAACGTTAACTGCCTCGATCATCTCGTATTCTGATCGACTTTCACGACCATCGTCTCTCCTCGTCTCTCCTCGTAATAACCTACGAACTCGAGAGAAATCCAGCCTTCGGCGAAGTAAGTAACTTTGTTCCAAGTTCTTCATCGCGATTGCAAATCACCTGAGTTTGGCGAATCCGATCGCTGGAGAAGGTCGTTTAAAGTAAAAGTGGACAAGTCAACGACTCTGCCGTGCGCGAGGCATGGTTCGTCAAACTTTGATAGAACCGGAAGTTCCGGAGATACCGCGCGAAACACTCCGCGATTTCAATTAAACGTTACTCGGTAAATAGGGAAAATTTCGTCGATAAAATTACTGTGCTCAGAAATATAAAAACTGTATGCTACTATTAATTTCAAGGAGGCGATACTATTTTCTAGGAATGCAGACGAATACAGGTACTGTGAAAATAAGTTTCAATTAAAAATGAATAAATTCAATCGACGGTACGGTTAATTACATTGTAACTAAGACTACGACACCTTTCGATCAACTTAAGATTTTAACAATAAACGATTATTCTCATAGCACGAGTCATCTTTAACGAGAAGCACAACTCGTTCTCTGAGTTTTTCACATGTTCAAGAAAATTCCATTAAAAAAAGAAAACTTCAAAATTTCGTAAAATCTCCTCGACTCGGTGGGACAACTGCCGAAGAATTCCCCCACGCCATGTCGTACATTACCGGGGAGAAAATTGCGAGTGACCGGCTAACGACCGTGACCGGCCGATTCCCGTCAACGCAGCGCAAGAGAAGAAAGAAAGTGCACAAAAGGGTCTCGCGATGACGCGCCGCTACCGATAACATCGGCCGCCGTACCTTAAACGAACTGCCGATCGAATCGCGCGTTACCCGGCTAACGATCGCACTAAAGAAGGCGACGGGAGGACAGAAACGTCGACTTAACGATCGACGAGTTACGATTTATCGACTTATCCCACGGAAAGTTTCGTCCGATCGGCGTTTAATGAAATTCAAGCCCCGCAGCGTGTACGGTACGCTCGTCGAAAACTCGAAAGAGCCGCTGGCTCCTATTTTATTGCCGTCGATTGAAAACGATTGTAAGAAGGATATAAAATCATCGTTCCTAAGCCGGTGACGTCGTATATGGGTTAGGCTCCGCTTGCATAACTCCGGCTATCAAGTTAATTTATCGAACGATTCCGTCGGCGATGCATCCACGGAGCGTGTGTGATTCACTTGGCGATCCACCGTTTGATTTCTCGTCTTCGACTTTCCAGCGTCCGATTGTCGCGCTCTTTCGCTATGTATGAAGAAAGTTGCGCGATTTCCAGTGGAATGTCTCTTCTCCAGATACGCGGACTTCCGTTCGAAAGTTTTTATTCACGATATCCTCGGTACTTATCGTGCGGATGATAAAATCTTTCGGTTGCATCCGTATTGTTACTACGATATCATTTTGCAAACTCTTTGTTATTCAAAGTAGGTATTGTTATTTCATTTTTTTTCAGTTATAAAACAGTGCTTGTACGATTTTTGAGCGAAAGACGAATTTAAGTTTTTCTTCTTTTTATTCTAGACGTGCAATGCGATGCAAGGATTGCTTTCATTTGAAATTAGATCATAGAAAAACGATAGCTAAAAATTATTTAGGACTAGATTTATTACATATATTTTCAATCCCGACACTAGTTGAAAAACTAGCGAAACAAATTGTGAACTGAACCAGCGAACTGAAATACTCCAGTTTCCACCTTTCACGTTCGCTATGAATGAATCACACAGGATGTAAACTTACGACAATACGATACATAAAGTATTCGGGACGTGAACAAATTTTCGAAAAATTTCTGTGAGAAATCGCGATCTACGTATATACACTGCCTCACAAAAGTACGTGAACGTTCACTGTGTAGTACGAAAAGCACTTGGAAATTTCATTAGCACTGTAATATGAAATACCATATTAGCATCATATGTCTATATCAGGCGACGCATATAAAAATTACGAAAATGTACACAGCACGAATAGCTATCTCAAGTGCACAATAATTGAGATTTATTAATATCATAAATAATTTACTGTTCAAATACATCTTCATTCTGCGTAATTTCAGCTGCATGCACGTTTCCAAATTAATCTCAAACTTTATATATATATATATATATATATA
>WIUT01005053.1:0-15769 GCA_010645135.1 Tetragonula clypearis | reverse complement strand
TACTTTTTTTTTTTTTCTTTTTTTTTTTTTTTTTTTTTTTTTTGCAATGTTCTCAATACATCCACGATCTCAGTTTTTTCGCCGGTGTCCGCTACCGTGGCACAGGAGATTACTTTCGCCCCCTCTTTGCCTACTTTTGCGATTTAGAATTAGTGTCTTAGCTTTCGGTTACCTGAAAAAAAATTCAACGAAAGAACATAAAGCGGAATTCTCGTCAATTCTCGTCAGTGCCAAATGTCGTATCTTTTTTTTTTTTTTTTTTTTTGAGTTTGTTCTCACTCTACAACATTTGAATATCAAGTATCGTGTATCGTCGTCTCGCGGCAAAATATTTAAAGAGAGACAGAGAGAGAGAGAGAGAGAGAATAAAAGAAAGGAAACTAATTAAAAATAAAAGAAACGAATTAAAAAAAATGAAAGAAAAAAAAATTTAAAAAAATAGAAAACGTGCGTGCATGCATGCGCATTGCTCGGACGCCCAGTGAGAACACCATCGGTGTCTCTGTCCAATGCGAGGAATTTCGTAAACGAGTACTTTCTTTCAGTTTCCACCGAAGATATTATCTTTTTTCCAACGTTGGAAATATCCCGTGATACGCGAATAATGCTTGCGAAGAGAACAATCCTAATCTCTGTTAACCGGCCAACACGTTGCACGTTCATTTACCTTGAACATTGTGCGCTCTCGCTCTCCTCTGATAAAATCGCGTACAATTTCGACAATGAAACATTGCAGAGAACTGTTTAAACAAGCGACAATACCGACCGAGCTTAGTTATAAGAAACCTTTCGTAACAAAGTCGAACGATAAACGATGAGCGATGGAGCATGTAACTGTAGGATCGTTTAGATAACAACTAACAAACTGCTAAACAATAACACCCGATAAAGTAGAAAACTGCAATTCCGGATAAAGTAGAAAATAGGAAGTGATCTCATCGACGAACTTTGTACGCATTTACCATCATCGATATTGGTATATGCACCGTACGCGTTGTTTCAACAATGGCACGATTTATTTATTGTAGTTATCATGCAGCTATCTATCGAGCAGAGTATGAAAAGCATTAGCGAAAGTTTAACGCATTTATTGGTTGAATTGCTCCGACAATGATCGCCAACCGGGAATGGCTTCGAATGTAAATTGCCGCTCGTCGAGGAGAAAGATAACGATTATCAATCGCGTTATTATTCTCGCGCCTTCGTATCGATATCCTTCGAACAGTCGATTGTTTGAAAATGCGTTCCATTTCGAAAATTATAAGTCACTGGCTCTTATGAAGAAGAAGAAGAAGAAGAAGAAGAAGAAGAAAAAATTGTAAAAGTCAAATCAATATTTTTAGTTACATGCTCTACTTGCTTTTTCACGCACGAAATCAAATTGAAGTTTATTCTGTTATCTGTGTGTTCGTATTCTTTCAAACGACTAGATTAAGATTATTTGCGTACACAGAGGGGGAGAGAGAGAGAGAGAGAGAGAGAGAGAGAAAGCAACGTATGTGACAAAAGTCGAGGAACTTATTTTTCAACTTCTCTTCAATGCGAATTACAGGTAACCCACTGTATAACACGGTTTGAGAATTAGTCAACTAATCCTTTTAGGATTTCTTTTTATCTTTTTTATGGTTGCCAACTTGACGAGAGGGAGGGAGTTTGTTGCAGCAGAGTTTCTCAGTTCTGTTTGCCAGACTGTGACTTTGAATCGACTGTGGGAAACGTTTTTTTTTTTTTCGAAAAAGTCTAAAAAACTGAGGATCTCTCCCTTTCTGCGAAAGGGTCTTCAGAAGCTTATGATGTATAGTGTCGCGTGGAGACATGTATATTTAAACATATAAATATTTATGTATTATAATAATTACGTGTTACATATTTATGTATTGCAATGAATATTTTTGCATTATAATATCTAGTAAATAACTTCTCTCAGATATAAAAAGAAGATGATGTTAATAATCAATTAATATTGATAAAAAAAAGGATAATTGTATTTAATTTAACGATATTCATTTAATTATAAAATTATATTTAATTTAAATTAAAATATTTAATTTAATTTAATGATTAAATATTTAAATTAAAATATTCAAATTAATTTAAATTAAATTATATTTAATTTAAAAATATTTATTTAACGCTAGAACTACCACACCAGTTAAAAATGACTGGTTCTACAATTTTATTTTAAAATTTCTATTTCACGTTACAATCCCCCCCCCCCCCGCAAGGATGCAATGACTTTTACAGTGATAGCTAAAGATATAATAATACAATGAATTTTATTTTATTTTTATTTATTAGAAATCAAAGTAATTTTGGTTGAAATAATTTCGTCTTAACCGTCGGTAGTGTTCTAGTGTTAAAAAAAAATGAAGCTTTGAAACGACGTTTCAATTTTATAAATTGCCCGAACTGTGCGTAAAACTCAGTTTAGAGCACAATTGTTATAACTTCTTCTTTCAAGCACATTTTCGGAATTTTCGGCATTGCACTTCAAGCACATCGATCGTTTTAAACACCTTCTACTTGTTGCGCAAGGGATCCTAAATAGTTGCTCTAGTTTCTTTCGATCCATATTTCTTGCCTTGATTATTAACGCTTTAAATACCAACCGAGAAAGCAGCCACGCTGCACAAACCGATTTCATTCTTTTCTTTCTTCCTACTTTTTTGTCCTCCATACTTCCATCGCTTTTTTCAATATGGAGAAAGATGCAACTGTAGAAGAGAAATAAAAAGAAGAAGGGAAAAACCCGCTGAATATATTTCACGGGTTTACATTTCACGCAGAACACGCGCGGACGGATGGTTCCGGTGCTGGTATTCGAGAAAGCATGAAGTATGAATGTCATTTCATTGTTCAGACCTGCAACATTCTTTGACCATATACAACAGTATATATTCCTTTTTTTACGGTGTTCGAATATGGCTACATTCCCGTTTCTTTGCGGTATTTCGACTTTCAGTCGCACGCATTCGACGATTGTATCCTTTTGCGCTATCGACACTTTTCAAGAATTCGTTCGAACATTGAAACATTTAACCCTTCGACTGTACTTTTTTTTACAATTTGCTGATAATTGTAATACACACTTTGATGCGACATTTTATATTCCTAAAGCGAAAGCTATAACAACGACGTGAAAACAAAAAGAACTTCAGTAGAAGAAATTTCTGAAGACAGTCCTGAAATGAGTCAATTGACGATCAATAGTTCACATAATTTGGAATAATTCAAATAAACTAGACTTCTTACGAAAGTTTAATAAACGGTGGAGGATATGTGTCATTGGCTCTTGTATATTATTCTTGTTCTAGCAAACCCGAGATGCTTTAAATTTAAACGATATCACATGCTAGAAAAATATAATCATACAAAATTAAATGCAATTTGAATGATTATTTCCAATGCATTTTTTTATTTGATAAATAAATAAATAAATAAATTGCTGGTAGATGATGACAAAAAAAGGGTTTGTCGAGGGCAAAGGGTTAAAACGCTGTTGATAAAAAAGTTAAGTTTAAGATTTTTGTCGATCGACAATCCTAGGGATTTTTCTGATTAACAACCAAGTCTCGATTGACAACGATTGACACTCTTAGAAGAAAGAAAACACTATTATTGCTAACATCTTTTGTGATAAGTTGAAAAGAGTTTAGAGAAAAGACAGCCAACAAGAAGAAAACTCCTAAGAAAAAAGATAACGCCCGAATAAAATCCCCCATTAAAAAAATCTACCATATTCGTCAATCCTCTCGCCAGTAGATTTTCACTTATTCTTGAGTTTGGAAAACCAGAACAGAACCAGAGGAACAAGCAGCTTTCAATAATGAAAATGTTCTGAGAGGAAAAAAGTGTCGAGATTTTTCCGCCATAGGACAAAAGATTTTTTGGAAAGTGTTGTACTTATAATTTATAAGTTATTGAGGAAAGTTGTAAAATAAGGTTCGTATTTATTTTTTTAAGGTTTCAAAAACAAGTATATGATTCTTTAATTTTTTTTCGCACGAGATAACAACAAAAACTTCTCTGGATACCTGAATTCTATTTATTTGTACTAAATTTCAATAAAAATAAATAAATAAACTCATTCTGGCTGAATCCATTTACTCAAATATGTTTATTCTATTTACTCATACCTGTTTATTCTTATATGTTACGCGATAACGATATGATATGATATGATTCATAAAATTGTGATAAATAATAGAAATATGACTCATATAGGATTATTATATTATATGAATGAAAAATCACTAGTAGAGGGCAGAATCAGTGGATTCTTGATTATATTAATAATTGTGTTACGATAAATGTGCAACAAAAGCGTACATTTTGTTTTACTAACATAGTGTTGTATAGTTAAAGAATTAAAATTTTTTTCTATCAAAAAGTCAATCAATATTTATTGCTAGACTGTGAATATTTGTGCGAATTCGTACTTTTACGTAAATATGTATATTTATGCAAATAAATGAACGGGTCACTCTCATATCCTATGTTTATGCAAACAAATGATTCACTCTCTACATTTTATAACCAATACTCTACTTTGGGTATTTTTAAATTAGAAAAAAAAAGTAAAAAGTATTCTTAAATTTTCCATTTCATTCTTCTACAAATTTTCATCTTTGAATTATTTTATTATTTAATCTTGATTGTAAATGGAATCCACTTCAATTTCGAAATTTTCTATTTACCGTAAATATATAAAAATCCGCAGTTACCAAATTACCGATTATCTTTCTGTTCTCGATCCAGAAAGTATAAACAATGGATAATAATTTGTGATGCATAATCAGTGTCGTTGTGAAGCGTCAGAGTTCTTCTTCGCAGTTGTACCAATTATTTTTATTGTTCAACGATAACGTTCTGGCTGTAATACTTTCGAAAGTGACAATTTGTTTGACTTGGCTCGTGACATGATTACAGCACAGCACGTTCACGATTCTAAGGAGCTCGTTTATCTTTTGATTTCTTTTACATACTCGCGATATTAAACAGTTCGAGATATATCGAAAACTTGGAGGAAAATCCTTACCTGAATCATCCAAAGATTCGTCGCCATGTGATATTTTCTCGCAATTTATTACGCTTGCTTCTTTCGTTGCCAGCAGAACAAGGAGCGTTGTTGCAATCCACCATTCAATTTGTCCCTTCATGTTTCTGAAACGCAGAGCATAATTCAAATCAATACCTAAAATACTTTGAAAATATCAGTAGTGGATTTTTTTCTACACTTGCAGGAAATTGAAAAATTGAGAAATGCGCGCAGTGTGCACGAAAATGCATAAAAAATTCAAAGTACAGTTATTCGTTAGAATACATAATGGCGGATGGTTTTATAGGTCCAAACAGATTCGTTTGACAATTCACCAAAAATATAGAATATACTCTTGTTACATTATATTTACAGACAATTTTCAATTTTCCAATCTTGGAGTTTTAGAGAGTCTGATTAAAAAAATTATCGTTCTACGTTTTAGGCGTACTTGGTATTTGATATAATACTTTTCGTATTTATACACGCAATTTAAATTCAATAATTAATTGATGAACACGTTGGCTGCCGTTATGCTACTATGGTCATCAGTGATCGGTACTTCTATTCTTATAAATAATTTAGGATGATTGAAGTAATAAAAATAGATAATATTTCACGATGGCAGAATTTTAAACTTTATGCATGATAACATTGTGAAATAAAGAATAACATGTTTTCATTGAATTTTCTCATCGTAAAGTGATATTTCATAAAAACTGAATATCTCATTTCATAGGCAAACCTTCGCGTTAACGGTCAACAACGTTAAGTCGTAATTTGGTGAATGTAGTGATTTTTCGACCGTTCGAAATTTGCATCACGATTATGCACCAGTTCACACGTCATTCCCTATTCGAGGATTTTCAACTGAACGTAACACCGTGATGACCATATTCAGCACAATCACCATATTCACTAGACACCACACCCTATGATTATTCCCTCTTCCCAAGAATGGAAGAAAACCGTGAAAGAACAACGATTTACGTTCGTTAAAAGTAACAGAGAAAAATCTGCCAAACGAGCTGAAAATTGGATTGTTAATTGCATACCAAAAAATATTTCGAAAAATTGATAGCGAAAAAACGACAGACGAGTGCACGCTCGTTCGAAATTCTTGGGACAAATACTCGTACTTGTTTCGAAACTGCGAAAATGAAGTGATACTTTATACAAAAAAGGAAGTCATCGTCACGTGTACATGATTATGAGTAAAGTGTAAAATATTTATTCATTAATGTGATTAATGAATTATAAGTACATTAATATAATTAATGAATAAATATTGGTATAAATAAATTAATAATTATTACATTTGAGGATTATAATAATATTTAGTGTTTAATATCAAGGACTCTAAAACGTGCTTGCTAGTGGCGGATCTTTTGCCCGAAATATTAGCAAATAATGTCGACAATTGTATTCTAAAATTCAAATTGAAAAATTTTACTATCTATAACGATTATAGAATATTCAAAGTAAAAAGTGTTGTAAAATTTTTCGATCAGAAGTGTAAATGTTTCTTAATTAACTATTTTGAAGGAGATAACACGAACACTGATTGAACACTAAATACGCAGTACTTTATATAGTATTTTTGTATCTATTTAATGTGGTAAATAAATACTAAAATAGATGCGAAACAGGGAACAAAAATCAGTATTAATTTCGACAGAAATAACTGTGTCTTTTCAGCAATTGCAACGAAAGAAAATCTAAAATCTGTCATATTAACAGGTAGTTCTAGCTAGTTCTAGATAGACAAAGATCGCACGAACTTTTTGACTCGCAATTGTTCAAAGTATTTTTTAGAGATAGAAGTGTAATACATCATAATATATTATAATTACATTTAAATCTTTACGGCACGTTACATTTAATTAGAAACGTCATAACGAGTTCCTTTATCAAATCTCAATTATTTTCTAGGTGACTAGCTTTCGACACACAGTTGATTGATAACTTTCGACACGGTGAAAGAACGTTGCAACGGCGAGCGTTGTCTGAACATAAGCGAGATATTCTACTGCCACAACAGCAACCATGCATGTAACGTATACGAATCTGTTTCTTATCTTTTCAAACCTGTTCGATAAATATTTTTCATAGTCTTTCTTAGCATAATTAGCAAGTCAAATATGGTCAGAACAGAATGATATATTGTATTCTTTTAACACTTAAATTACTTATAAAAGAGTAAAACTTGTATCAGAGATTCAAGTGCAAAGAAGCTTATACTATAGTTCAATAAAGAACATAAATTATAGTTTGTATAATTGTGTAATATTAATTGTGTAGGTAATTACATAGATTATATTAACTATATATAATAAAGAACATAAAGTATATATTTTATGAAAAATCTCAAAAGATGCTAAAAGAGTAAAACTTGTATCAGAGAGATTCAAGTGCAAAGAAGCTTATATTATAGTTCAATAAAGAACATAAATTATAGTTTATATTATTATGTAATATTAATTGTGTAGATAATTATACAGATTATATTAACTATATATAATAAAGGACATAAAGTGTATATTTTATGAAAAATCTCAAAAGAAACTCTCAAACTATTTTGTGCAAACTCTGAAATTCCTGGAAGAACTGGAGGAAATATTTTGACCATTTTGGTAGTTTTGATATTAATGTTTTGAATAATAAAGCAGTAAAATATTGATGTTTCGCTCTGTATGATAGTAGTATGAAGATTACGAGCTTTTATTTGTATATTCAAGTTTCTGGAAATTTATTACTATTATTCTGAAATTACGAAGTTGACATTTTAATTAGTGCTAAATGTTTGAACAATGAAGTATCACAATGTGAATAAAACATTGAATATCCAAAATGATCAAATTATTAACGTTACATAGTCAGAACATATGTATAGATTATGGTCAGAATAGATTTTTGTGGGTTTTTTATGCAAACTCATATTCTTGAGATATTTTATAGAAATATTATATTATCTTTTCACGCGTTATGCACACATCGTTCATGATCATATCATGCAATGAAAAATTTTCTATAAATGCACAAAGATCCACTAATGACGAAATTTAACAGACTCACCTTATTAATTAACTTTATTATCACCTTATTATTAACTTTAACAAACACTATTGATAAACGCTAAGAGACATTAAACAAAGATACGTATATGTAAGACTTCATCTAAAATTAAAAATAGTTAGGGCATGTTTACGGTGTCCTGCTCTCCACATACATTCCCTTTTTCCGCTATAAATTCCTTACCGCTAACCGTAGAAATTGCGAAAGATGGCAATTAAAGCGACACGGGGAAATATGAAGAGACATTACTCTTATTCAACGTTATTTTCACCTGTTCCGCGAGGAATTAGTTTTTGAAAAAGCTAGGTCGTATTCCTAACGCTGATGATCTGAAAATTAGTTTGATTCTATCGGACCATTCTGTACCTAAATTCAATTTTTCTCAAATTTATGTGAAAAATAATGAAAATTGTTACTATGGGAATTTTATATATTATTGTTTAGAACATTTTATATATTCGTATATTTATTAATATTAACGATTCAATCACTCGAGAAGCTCAACTTTTGTACAAATTATATTGAAATAGCATTATGTTAGTCGATGTATAGTCATTAATTATAGTCATCTGTAATCCTGATATTTAATTTTCTTGAAAGTCAAATTGTGATAATTCACAATAAAATTTCCTTCCTTTAAGATCTTGTATATTATGCAAAATAATTTTCAAATTACAACTTCAGATGTTGTTATTTGTAAACTTTATTTGTGCATTTATGTAATTAGACAATTGTATGATAATGTAGTCATGTATCTACAAGAAGTTGGAAAACATATTATTTGCACTGTAATATTCAAGTTTATAGAACACTAATTATGATATTTTAATCTACTAATTAATTTTGCATCTATTCTAATTATTACGAGTTCGTCTACATTATTTATAATCTTAAAAAAGATGTAACGTATTGTATATGTATTTCCAGCAGTCTATTTATAATAATCTGATCTCACAAGTAGTACGATTTTTGACAGTTATAAATTTTGCTAATTTATAATTTAAATTACTTATTTTAATATATATATATATATATATATATATATTATTTAATTATATTTTAATAAATATATTTAACATAATTCAATAATTATTTTAATAAATATATTTAATATAATTCAATAATTATTTTAATAAATATATTTAATATATTTCAATAATTTGTAGTTCTATAATATATCATAATAATAAATTTTCAAACATGCAAAGATACACATAATATGCAGAAATATACAATAATATTAAAATATAATATATAAAATATCCAAGGAAAAGTATTAATTACAATTCTGTATAGAAAAATAGGTTCCATTTCTTTAATCATGTTCGTGAACATTCAAAAATGCACAAAAATCCGCAGTCTAATAATTATAAAAATACGATATATCACATACATTCTGTGCAACATTGCTAACTTCCAAGTTTCTCACGGACGCACAGAAATCCGCAGTTTGATTGTAAATTTTTCTACACAAAACTTTTTACACAAAGTCGACAAAACGCGCTACACCGATTGGAAGATCTTTTTTCAACCGAAATGGTTAAATAATTCGGTAAAAAGAAAAAAAAAAAAAAAGAAGACGAAGAGAGTGACCAATCGAAGCGATTGTGACTATGTGTATAGGAATTTTATCGACTGTTTCGGCAATATAATTCGTGATGAGCGAAACCTGTTCTTCATTTATAGAGAACCCGAATCATTCTACATGCTTTTTTTTCTCTTTTCTTTCTTTCTTCGTTTCTAATCGATCTCTCGTTTGATTGATGAAGCCGAAGGTGTACCGACAACATGTAATTGCGACAATGTAATTTTGCATCGCGCAACTGGACACGCTGTATTACTAGAGAATTACTAGAGAGAATTATTAGAGAGATTCGTCGAGGTGGCTTATTTCGTTTCTGCCACGAGGAATTCCGCTCAATTTGTTTCGCTCGAACTTTGAACAGTATCGACGAGTTTACTGTCATAGTCGAATGAATGACAGTAGCAATGACAATTGTCCATGAAAATGGATGCCTTTGTTAACATGAGTCGGCAATCGAAACGAAATTCAAGCGTTGGAACATGTCGTCGTCGATTTACAAACGAAGATCATACTAACGATAAAGAAACGCGGTGCATTTGTACATGTGTGTGTGTACATATATGAAAATAACATTGAATCGTGCATTTTGATCTGTTAGTGAATAAAAACAAGTTTGTGAACTGTGGATATATAGAGAAATTACAGAAATTATTAGACTGTGGATATTTATATAAATTCATGGAATAGAATTGAATTGTGAATAAAATGAATATGATTTGAAAAATAGGGAAGCTAGATAGAGAATTGTTTCACTTATTAGAAACAGTTTGTTGACTGTGGATATATAGAGAATTTACAGAAATTATTAGACTGTGGATATTTATATAAATTCATGGAATAGAATTGAATTGTGAATGGAGTGAATAGGATTTGAAAAATAGGAAAGCTAAATAGAGAATTGTTTCACTTATTAGAAACAGTCTGTGGACTTTGGATATATAGAGAATTTACAGAAATTATTAGACTGTGGATATTTATATAAATTCATAGAATAGAATTGAATTGTGAATGGAGTGAATAGGATTTGAAAAATAGGGAAGCTAGATAGAGAATTGTTTCACTTATTAGAAACAGTTTGTTGACTGTGGATATATAGAGAATTTACAGAAATTATTAGACTGTGGATATTTATATAAATTCATGGAATAGAATTGAATTGTGAATGGAATGAATAGGATTTGAAAAATAGGGAAGCTAGATAGAGAATTGTTACAGAAATTATTAGACTGTGAATATTGATATAAATTCATAGAATAAAATTGAATTGTGAATAGAATGAATTGGAAAAATAGAGAAGCTAGCTAGAGAATTGTTTTCACTTATTAGATGTCATGATATTATGTTATAGATACTTCGAATGGTTTGTATCTTTCAATCATCACATATATCATCACATATATTGTCATAAGTCAGAATTACGTGGTATTCAATGAAACGTAATCTGGAAATAATTTTACACAAAGATTGACATCTTTTTCTTTTACAGTTAGATGTAGAAATTAAATCGGTTCTTCTTCAACTGCTGTTTATTTACTTTTAATTCTAACTCTAAATTCTAGTTTTCCGAATTATTCTACATAATGTAGTAAGGCAACTTCCTCTTTAGTAATTGTTCAAGCTCTCCGAATTTTCAGTTGTCAAATTTTCATATCGACATGTTCTCGGTTAATTAATTAGCAACGAAACTCCTGTTGAAAAATATGCAAATCAAAAAGAATACGAATATATATATATTGTTTTTTTTAATAAATCAGATTAATTAGTAATTAAATTACTGTTGAAAAATTTTCAAATCGAAGTTTCAAAGTCAAAAAGAACTATGCATATATATTGTTTCTCTGAATAAATTAAATTAATTGGTATATTAACTAGTAATTAAATTACAGTTGAAAACTCTGCAAATCAAAAAAGAACACATATTTCTCTTAATAAACTTATAACTAAAATTGACCTATGTTTGTTCGAAATTCAACACAAACTTCTTGCGGAATCGTTTGAACACAACTCCTTTCTTCTTGCTGCGAAGAAATTCTCGATTTTATTTTGAAATACTCGCGACGAACGAGCAACGACGAACTCGCCTTTTTTTTTCATACTTGCAAAAAGTCCTAACTTTAGCTAGTTTATTAAGCCCCGGAAGAGTTCTGTTGTCAACTTGTCGATCGCTGACACGCGAGCCTTGTTTTCATCGGTGTCCTCGAACGAACGATCGAATTTTTCCGGTCGAATGTTTGATTTTTAGCATCGTCTGTTATAATCGGGGTTATAATTAACAATCGTGTCACAGATTTTGAAATGATTGGCTGGCGCAGGCCAGTCAACTTACATAAAACAAGTTTCCGCAGTCATCGAGGAGAGAGTCGACAGTTAATCTTCGTTGCAAATCAAATCGAGAATAAATCGTTCACGAGTCGATCAATCAAATTTCGGAAGCATTTCAGTCGCTCGATGATTCGAGAAGTGATTCAGAGTTAATCAAAAACCGAGGAGGAGGCAGATATAAAGGAGTCAACTGTTCCTCACGATCTAGGAGATCTAGGAATCGGTATCCACAAGGATTTCGAGATTCATTGTTTGGCATTCAGGACTGAACGACGTGACACCGATTCACATCGCTTCGCTAGTTGATATTAATTTCTCCACGTCCGATGAAAATTATAGGTTTACTATAAATTATATGAATTATATTCGATCTAAAGAGAGATGTAATTACATTTTTACGGAGATGTTTGTCAACACGTAAATTACGCTTCATTGAACACCGTTTAATTTTGACTTGTGTGTAACATTTCTAATTATTTAACAGGCAAGTAATTCACACTGAACCTAAACTAAATATTCTAACTAGTTGTATTCGCGTTTATCTAAATTTTACTGAAACTCATAATGCAATCATTTACCAACTGATTGCATCGTTTCGTTGGCTTTTACTTTGGTTAATCAATGTTACTTTAAACAGCAACTGTAAGTGGAAATTGAATCCAAATCTGTCAGCAACAATTACACTTCAAACAAACTCTAAGAACTATTAATCTTACGTGAGAGTGAAAACACTTGGTCGTTGTGCAAGATTTAATTTTACACATTTTCGTCATTCGGAATGTTTGTAATTGTTATAAACGATTTCTTTACACGATGCAACCTCCCATATTTGAAGTAACAGGGAAGTTGTGAAAGAAAGTCGTGAACGAAGAAAGTTTACTCGAATACATAGAATAATGGATAATCAACCCAGTAGACCAACTAGATCTCGTCGTTGTTCCTCTAGAAGTTGTATACTATATTTTTTACTCTATATTATGATAGTATTTTATGGATCATTAGTATACTATTTTGTTCTATTCGTTTCCTACGAAATACTATCACTATTCGAATAATTGCCTATCATTTAAATTTCGTATCTTATACCTTTAAGGTCCGTTAAGTAAATATTTATTTGTATCGCGAAGATGTACTTATTTCCGATACAGTGTTTCATATACGTGTCATAGATAGGTATTTATTGATACTAAAAGAAATCTGAATCCGTATGTATAGTGAGAATTTTTTTTTTTTTTAGACAACAGTTCGCTTAACTTGGAAAATCAGCTGCAGATATTTGTATGAAATCGAATTTTTTATACCATCGGATGATTATTCCCGACTATAATTTTGCAATCGGCGCGACGAGAAAGACTTGAATGTTTCAACGTAACGAAAGAATTTTTTGCCGATATTTTTTATGCGTGGACGAGTGGTTCAAAGCAAAGAGAGAATCGTTCGAATCGGCGACTAGAGATTGCGATCGGCGAAATTTTGTTAAACTTTTCGATAAGTGCCGGCGATAATTTTAGAATCGTCGCGAAATGAGGTACATAAGCTTCGAAAGAGTGCGGGAATCTTTTTTGCGGAGATTTGCCGATATTTGCTTCACACAGCGAAGAAAATCGTCGAAATCGGCGACTAGAAATTCTGCAATCGGCAAAAGAATTTTTCAAACTTCCCGGCGAGTCGCGGTTTTGCGGTCGCTGTGCTGTCATTGCAAAGAGAAACGCTCAAGTTTCAAGAAAAAAAGTGCAGGAATCTTTTGCGTAAATTCGCGGACAAGTGGCTCGCAGCGAAGAAAATTGCCCAAATCGACGACTAGAAAACTCTGCGATCGGCGAAATTCTTTAAAACTTCCCCGTTGTGTTCCCGACTATAATTTTGAAATCATTGCAAAGAAAGATACATGAACTTCGAGTAGAGTACACAAATTTTTCGCGAATATTGCCGATATATTTATTTTTATAAATTCACAGCCAAAAAGAATCGTTCAAATTGACGACCAGAAAACTCTGCGATCGGCGAAATTTCTTTTAAACTTTCCGACAAACTTCTCACTATAATTTTGCAACCATTGGAGAGACAAAGACTTGCGCTTCGAAACAGAAGTGAGACAGTTTTGCAGATATTTGCGGATGTGGGATTTTATAACAAAAACAATTGTTCAGAAATGTGCGAGAATATCGGAATATCAATTCCCAGTTTAAGAAACATAGAAATATCTCGTAATTCGAAAATTCTGAGAGCCTTGAGAGAATCTCGGCTTTTCGAGGAAATTTCGGATTTCCCCGAGATATTTCGACAGCTTCGATTCCCAAGAAATTCAACAATCGTGCGATTCCGAGAAGAATTGCAATTCACAAGAACTCTGAGGGAATTATCAGCAATTCGAACGTTCTTGCGACTTTTTGGCCAGCTAGATCGATCGAACACAATGTACGAAGATTGTCACTGGTCGAATCAATAAAAGCGTGAATGTCCATAAAAACCCGGAAATCTAATCAGAAAAATGTAACGTATATTGATTTATCATGGAAATAAATATCTGATCTCCCATGTTGCGTGCGTATGTTCCATTAATGTTCTGTTTTCAGTTAAAATCTTTAGCAGCTAACTTCTTTTTTTGCAATTATGAAGAACATAATTGTATTGTACGTTCAATTTACAAATTGAAGCTTAGCGTGTTTAGTACGAAAGAAGACAATAATTACTAATAATTTTATTCAATTATTATTCCAACGTAATTACTCAACTGTCCTGTTGTTACGACGTATCGTTATATAGAATATTATTTATATAATAATTGTATATTATTGTAATAATATATTATAATAATTTATCATATTATAATCTTTAATATCATTGTGATGGATATTACTACTAATTATAATTACTAACCATTAGAACTCTAGCATTAATACTAACAAATCAAAAGATCGGATTTCTACCTGCACAAATGATCGAGCACTCGAAGAATCGAAAAAAAATCCCACTTTCTTCACTCCTTGCACCTCCGCGAACAAGTTCAACGTGCGTCTCTTCACGCGCTAATTCAGAAGTTCGACGGTTTATATAATCCGTATATATAATTACGATATTATGCATATTTCATTGTCGTGACACGGTATCACAGTCTCGAATTTACGACTCGACAACGTCCGTGAAACGTTTATCTTTCATTTTCGAGGAACTTCTTCGTTCAAATTTAGCACCCTTCGTTTCAGAAAATATGCTCTTGTTTTACGAAACTTCTATATTTTTGTGCGCTTCTGATCAAAGAAAGTAGCAATGAAAATAGTAATTCTCAGCATTTGTGTAACAAGAGTTTCACGTATATATTGAAAATGATCCTTCGAAATAGACAAACCATCAGGTTTTTTCAATTCGTTGTTATTAACACAACGCGACGTCGTGTCGTGGAAAATTCAAGTCGAAAACACTGCACTGCAACGCGATAATAGATCGATTAATTAACAAACGATGAACACAGATATTCGTGACGATTTGACACATTTATATCGTATTACATTAAATGCATTCTGCCGCCTAATTGTTTATTCCGAAAAGAAAAAAACGCGAGCACACCTTGAAGTGTGAATTATTTACGTAAAGAAACTCAATTGAAACTGCTTCAGTATCGTAAGTATCATGTACGTGTCACGTAATAATAGGCGAGGTAATAAAAGATCGGTGGAGTAGCCGTAGACACTCGATTTCACAGGTAGACACTTTACTCAGAGGATACGCACGCACAGTGTGGTTACATC
>WIUT01005052.1:0-15772 GCA_010645135.1 Tetragonula clypearis | reverse complement strand
TCTACTATATGTCTATATCTACTATTATTAGTAGATTAACTACCTACTATATGATATATTAATATATATCACAATAAATATTATATTAGTAGATTATTAGTGGATTATAATCACTAGTGTATTATTAGTAGATTGACTACATACTATATGTCTATATCTACTATTATTAGTAGATTAACTATCTACTATATGTCTATATCTACTATTATTAGTAGATTAACTACCTACTATATGATATATTAATATATATCACAATAATCATTACTGTATTATTATATTATATTAGTAGATTATTAGTGGATTATAATCATTAGTGTATTATTAGTAGATTATAATCATTAGTGTATTATCAGTAGATTATAATCATTAGTGTATTATCAGTAGATTATAATCATTAGTGTATTATTAGTAGATTATAATCATTAGTGTATTATTAGTGGATTATAATCATTAGTGTATTATTAGTAGATTATACGATAATATAATATACTGAAATATATACTATAATATATGCTATAATACATACTACATAATATACTAATATTATATATGATATACTATATACTATATCATACTAATAATATACTATATGACATATTAATATATATATGATATATATTAGTATATTATATATTATATCACTAACAATAGCATATTTGATCGTGAATCGGACTCCCTGTTCACATTTTCATTGTTCTCAATTGTTTACTAATAATACATCTTAGAATTATTTAATAGCCTTCCTTTCAGCCGTTGTCAGTGACAGAAAAATTAGAAACTCAACAAACGTGAAGTTTTCGCTTGTGTTTTTCGCAAAGAAACATTCAAAGCATGTTTGGCGTGTAAGAAACATTCAACAAACTTGGAAAGCTACTGCAGTATAACCTATAAATATGCAGCTCAAGGATCGCTCCTTTTCATCACTTTCGCTGATGATCGTGCACATATATTTAGATAAAAGATTCATAAACGTCGTTAAACCCATCGAGACGCAGTTTATCGATAGAACAGATCGCCTAGAGATAACCTAACCTAACTTAATTCAACGTAAATATAAATACGAGTCAAACATCCGGATATATATACTGACGTAAGAAAGATGTGATTAAAAGCGTCAATGGCAATGGATATATATCGTCAAGGATATCTCGCTGCGATTTCTCGCTGAATCGAACATTTCAATCGGCGAGTTTGCATGGAAAAGAAGAAGAAAATAAAGGGAGAGAGAGAAAAATAGGTGATTTCGCAAGGAACCGAATATACTTCCCGGAAGAAGGAACATTGAGCTCAAGAGAGCTCCGAGCATGGTGTTTAACAAGGATTCTCACCTTGTTCCCTTATGTAAGGGAACAGGACGGCTTGTTACCAGACAGAGATTATCGCTGATTCTCGGTGAGAATGGTCACAAGAGGAAACGAGACACCTAAGAATAAAACAATGCTAACCGAGTTTCGAAAGTCTCTCGCGGTGAGCGTTTGTACCCCCTTTACACCCCGAATCACGAATCTAAACTCGTTATGCTCTTTATGCTCGTTAATTAATCGTCCTATCATTGATTAATTGATTCACAACGGCTTATTATGTCATGTTACACCAGACGATCGTTTTAACCTAACCTAACATAAACCTAAATTTAACCAAAACCTAACCCATCTTAAAAAATTTATTTCGATATCGAAAACTTTATATACTACTTCATCAAATTTCCTAACCTTTTCAAATTAATATTATCCCAGTGTAATTTTATTTTCAAGCGATCTCCCCGAGTTTCGAGCCCCAAGGATCATCCGTCATGCTCGTTAATTAATCGTCTTATCATTGATTAACTGACTCATATTTACCAGACGGTTCTTAAAAAAAATTATTTCGGCATCGAAAATAGTTTACAGTTTTTTCATTAATTTTCTCAAATTAATTTTATGCTCTGGCTAAGTGATTACGTTTCTACGAGTTTTGTACGAACGTCAGGCGCCTACGGATAGGCAACATTCGAACGCACGTGCAAAACCGGTCTCGGGCTGTTGGCCAAACTTTCGCGCCAAGTTTCATTCCGATTCAAACTTCTTTCCAAAAAATTTACCGATTAACATGCTATTTTCCAACATCTAATAACGATTTATGGGTAATTATGGGTATGATATCTTCATCGGATCACAGAAAATCTTAACAACGTGGATAACAGCATTTTTCAATTTAAAATATCGTTTCAATTTCAATCATCGAAGCTCGTAGATCATCGTAGATTAGGTTAGGTTAGATTAAGTCTCTTGCAGAAACGCACGAAACAAACAAGAGAAATTAGAAAATCCTAAAGCAAAGTAGAGAATCCTAAGCTTTAGATATTCTTTGGCCGAAATATTCGATAGTTTGATCATTTGCTAATTCGCGAATCATCGTCGGGAAAGATCCTGTTGCGAAAATCACGTCGTGAGAAATGGTGATAATTTTTTATCGTCGACTTTATTACAAGGCTGTGCGCGTGTTGACAGATTAATGGACGAGCAGTTTGTTATCTGAACCGGTCGGTTAGGAAGCAAAGTACTTAAGATTGTCGCATTAGGAAGATGTTTCAATAATCGTCTCACGTCGCATTTTGTTTGTACGTTTCGTTCACGAGAGGGTAGGAAAACTATTGCAGATTACTATCAATTTTCTGTTTTCAGCGAGCCAGAAATATATAATGTTTTTTTCTCGAGACAGAGAAACATAAAGTAACGTTATATTTCCAACGGCACACTGAAAGAATGATATAAATAAATCAATTATTTCGGATATCCTTGTTTTTTCCTCCGATTTCACTTTCTCGTTTGCCGCGTCGCGTCAGTGAATTGCTGGTAACGCGAGCAACAAAATATATATTCGCGAAAATAGGATAAATTTGAGAGCCTCTGGTTTAGCCAGAAGTGCAGAAAGTGTTGTGAGTCTGTGGCTCGCTATGACCCGGAGAGCAAGGACCTCTGGTCCTTGACGAGTTCGAGTTCACCACTTCTTCTCTTTCCTTATTTTTCTTATTTCGCTCTCGTCGTTTATTTTTCTTCGTTTTGCCGGGCCCTCCTGCGCTACGTCTCATCCCTTTGGTCCTTCAGGTCCTTTTAATTGTTTTATCGCTACGCCGTCCCTCTCTTCTCCAAAATGTATTCGCGTCGTTAGAATTTCGGCTTCGCGGGGCGAATTCCATCTCACGAATTTTGCAAACGACAATCAGCGTACACGCGCACCGACGACCTTGAATTTTTGCAGAAAGCCTCGCTTCTTTATTCATTGAACCTAAAATTTGCTCGAATTGCCCTTTAAACAGAAATATACGTTTCACTTTCGAAAGTCACTTTTTACTTAAATAAATACGTGATTTCTTTCATTACGTATATTTTTTTTAATTTTGAAAAAAAAAATATGTAAAGTTAGTTTTCTCTTGTGACAATTATAATTTTGGAAAACTAATTTAATATTTGAAAAAAAGAAATATATATATATATATATATATATATATATAATAATTTTTTTCCAATAATACATAATTTAAAAAGAAATCAATAAAATTAGTTTTCCCTCATATTTTGATGTTTTGTTAAAAAAAAAGTAGGTGGGAAGAAGACTTATAAGTCGATTTTAAACTAATCAGGGGCTCCTGATTATGCTGTTAATTTTTCTACGTTGACTCTGGTCTTCTGACAACGAACGCTTATACCCTGAATATTCATATTCAGAAATAAGGTCAATATAAAAAAAAAAAAAAAACAACCATATGATTTTTATCCGTTGTTAAAAAATACAGAATATACGAATATCGATTTTCATCCGATTTGTCAAACTCGCGGGTACATCTGTTATTCTCGTTTCTTCCTTCAGTATTTCGCGCAATATGAATTCTGTTTTGGTAGTGCAGATACGTATGCGAGTAACAATAACGGTACCAGGCTACGTGACGACGATGTGACAGCCTGAAAAGCGCGGGGGAGAAGACGAGGAGGATACGATCAAAGCGTGGTGGAATCGGTGCGTAAGGAATAACTCATACTTATGATGAAGTCATCTGCAACGAGGATATTTCATTTTTCCCGTGGTATTCCAACAACATCCCAAGTGAAGTGCATACCTGCGCTGTATGCAACGAAAGGATGCAACCCTGCACACGTAAGGGGAGTTTCTAGTTCTCGGTAATTCTGCGCTGCTGGAACGTGCCATCTCACGGTTCACAAGTTGTCGCGAAACAAAGGTCTTGCTCGTCGACGAAGATTTTGGTAAAAATCGATGATTTTTCGTCTCTTCTTTGATAATCGATTTTCCCTTGTCTCCTCTTGTCATTTCTAACGTGAGTCAAATTAATTGAATTAAATTTATCAATTTAATAAAATTACATTGACAGATGAATAGAACCTATAGTAAGTAAATACTAGTAAATAGTAAGTAACATTAGGATTACACCAAATTCGATTAAAATTGGCAAAGAATCCAACAGTGACAAAGATAAATGATAGTTGCCTACGTTGTAAAGTATCGAAAGTGCGCTGGCAAAAACTACTACGTTGGAACGCGAAGGGAAACAATAGCGTCATCAGCGCTATAAAACAGTATGGTCGTCAGAAGTTTCCGTCGTGCAACAAGCACGCGTTTCGAAGAAAGAAATCAAGGATCTCATCGTGCTAGCCGCACGTAGATTACAAGGTAGCTCTGTTGCCGGGCACCTAAGAGAAGAATGAGACCTTTTAAGAGAGGTGCTAAGTTCTCCGAGAGGAGGAGAAGAGACTTTACTTGAGAGAAAAATCTTTTGTCCGGGTAAAAATAACTTGGCTCCCTGTAAATTTGTCCTGCCAACTCGGCCTGCCAACTCCTATTTATCTGTCTGTCGACATTTTCTTCCTCCGAGAAATCTTGCTCGTATTTTTTTATGTAGATTTCTTTTCTCTCTCTCTCTCTCTCTCTCTCTCTGTCTCTCTGCTGAATCTGACGATATTGTGACCGGTCGTTGTTCACAACGCGAAGGATACGTCGAGGAATTAGTATCGACGCCCTTTGTCACGCTTAGCCACTTGCTCACGTTTTCTTCGTTTTTCGGAGTCTCCCCTGCCGGGCCAATGGCTGAGATCCTTCAAAGAGTTGCACGAGCAATGTGAAATGCACGTCTCTCGCGATCGTATACAGTGACGCTTCTCCAAATTCATTGGAGAAAGTGTCCGATGGAAACGGGTGAGACCACCCTCTTCGAGATGGAATTTCGTCTGCAGTGTGATCGTTCGACTTCGTGCAGCGTCAGTGAGGGGGGAGCGAAATAAATTGTACGAAACGTTTATGAAACGTAAACGCTTGCAGCTGAGCAACTCGCCGCTGGACTCCCGTCTTTCCTGGAAAGAAATAAACCAGCGACAATTTTTGCATTTTGCGGGTGAAGATACTCTTTGGTAACTAAGAAAAATCCAGATAATACGGGATAGTAGGATCTCGGGGGCTGTTAGAAATTACAGGCTGTCCTCGACTTTCTTTCATATCTAATTGGCCCCTGAAATAAAAAAAGAAGCATAAAAAATACTGTTTTTAAAGTATTTATTTTTCAATAAGGTTTTAATAAGGTACTCGCACATAAATGACTAAAGTGTTATTTATTAGTTATTTATGGATTAGTACCTGGTGTTTTCTTTACAAATTTATCAAGGTAATTGAACTGTTCTTCTTCTTTCTTTGATAAAGAGTTCTGTGTTTTTTTTTTTTTTTTACTATCATTCGTGACGACATGAGATGCACAGATCTTCCACGATGATCAGAGATATGTCAAGACGCATGAAGGCTTCGTTTATACTATTGACTGTCAAAGTCTTAACGATGAGTTCGTTGTCAGGTTCTGCTCCTTCATTTTGCATTTCACTTGTATTTCTCTTGTAGTTTAATCGAGTCTTCGTTTGACAAAGGTGATCGAGTGAGTTCTTGCATTAACTCATTAATATCTTCTATAGTTGTTGACATCTATGTTCAATTCATTCGTTGTACTGACTATTTCAGTTGTGATGATTTTCAGAAGTTTCTTCAAAGTCCACAGAATCCTTCATCAGTGGAGAGGGGAGTGGCTAATGATTAATGGTCGATGAGAAAAATACGCTCGTTTCAATGAAAATCTAACTTTTAAAATAAAACACGGAATAGCGAAAATCTAACTTTTTAAATACAATTCGTAGGAAAGTAGAATGTACGTATGAAAGTCGAGGACAGCCTGTATATTGGAAAGTCCACTGCCAATCTTCCACGGGAATTGAAATGTTTCACGGCAGAGGAGACACGTACCCTTTCAGCAAATATCGCTTTTGTGTTTACACTTAAGTGCTGGACCGTGTAAGCATCGTGAAATTTAGGTCCTTTATCTCGTCCCTTCGTGAGTCGTGTTATCAGCCGGCGAAATTAATTGTATTAAAAGACATTGTATCCTTCTTTTTCGCAAGATCCTTCGTTTCGATCGCTCGTCTATTTCTAGAGGAGAAAATAAAGAGGAAAATTCCGATTTGGAGAAATTCGGTGGAGAAAAATTTACTCCTTCCTAGAATTAGTCGCATCGACAGACTATTAACAAGTGTCTAAAGTTTGTTTTTCTGAAATACGAATCAATAAAAAAAAAAAACGAATCTGCGACGAAACGAATGATAGTGAATCTTCTCACGTTTAAATTTTCGATTTCGATCTCCCACTTGATCGTTTCATCCCTCGAATAGGCAAGAATGCCAACTAATTTCTGCGAGATCCCGCTTAAAGAAACAACGTTGTATTTCATTTTTATGTTTCCTCTCCTCCGTTTTATTTTATTTCTCCGTCTTCTCAATGTCGTGTATCCTCTCTGTTCTTTGTCTGCGAGAGAGGTCTCTCCTCCATATATCTCGAGCGTTTCACGGTTCATTTTTTTCTTTCTTTCTTTCTTTCTTTCTTTCTGGGTAGCAGGTTGCAGGTCCTTGCCGATTATCCAGCTTTATCCGTGGCTTCACGGATTGTTCCGTTCAAACGAGAAAGCCGACCGAGAAACAGAAGCAAAAAGACGAGCAGGCCCGAGAACGACACGAGGATGAACACTTGGACGGCGAAATGAAAAGGATGCAACCGATTAATCGTTTTGTCGAATGAAACGATAGACCCGTATAAGCTTTCAGGGCTCGAGATCGGTTCCTGTCAGTTTTAATATCTATTTTTTTTGTTCTCTTTGACTCTGACCGTCGAGATTCATACGGGGGGGGGGGGGAATTTTCGAATACGTATGGTTCGTTATAACGTGCAAAATACGATCGTATCGTGTCGTATCGACGTTTCGTTGTGAGAGTTGTCGTCATTCTTTTTTTTTTCCATTACTTCGCGTAAAAATAAGTGTATTCTTTCAAAAGGAACGAAATACTTTTGCTGTTGGAGGAGAGGACTCGAAGATATGCGCGGGGATCGGACGCCTACGGTGTCCCATGATCTTTTTTCACAGATGTCCTCTATATATGGTTGGCTTATAAGCACACCTGCCTGAAACTCCATTATAATAAATTAATACGATACGTACGCGATTCGTTTCAAATCAGTTCGAGATCAATTTTGTAACATTGTCATAAAATCTGGTAGCGTTTCTGGTCCATTTTTTCACAGGTCTCTCGTGTCATTCTATCAGCCATTGTACGTGCCCTTTCTAAAGTAATACTTCAAAAATATGAATTTCCATGAATTTTAAACCGAGTTCCAACAGATAGATTTCTTCCGAATTGTTTTCATGACTGTAGGAAAAAAATTAAAAATCAACAGATATCAACCTGTAAGTACGGATTAACAATGAATTCAGTAGTTGTGCGTACGAGGCTTAAGTATGGAATTCCGTGAAACAGTTTGCGCTTGGAGTTAAACGTGGACATACATTGTATTTCGAGCATTTTATTTTCGGCGCCTCTTATTTGATGGCGATTTACCATTAAATTCATCGTCGCTGTCAATAATATCTATTCGCCGTCAGTCAAAAACTATATATGGATGATCTTCGTTCGGGTCAAATAAAAGTCTAATAAAGAGTCTTCTTGGACATGTTACCATAAGCTAATGCTTCTTGTTCATACTGCTCTTTTATTTCTATATGATTTTGTACTCGTGTTTCAGGCCTCCAATATATAAAACTAAAAAGCAAAGGAAACAAGCGACTTGAAAAAGTCACAAAGCTGTGTCGTGTGAAAATAGTAAAAGAAAAATGATAATGAAAAATGAGTGCAAACGAATAAGACGTTATCGATGTACGAACCAAGAGCAATTATTTTTTGTTTAACAGAGAGGGACAGAAGAAAAAAGATAACAATTGCACCAGATGGTTCCTTCAGCATCTATCTACTCGCTCACATCTTCTCTCTTTATTATCGTTATACTCTTACGTACAGTTTTTTCTTATGTAACAAACATTGATAGAAGAGATAGAAGATGACTCGTTCGGCTTCTATGCGCAGACAAGAAAAGCATTTACTTCGATATTTCGGATAATTAGAACCGATGACTGTTACCAACAATATTACTGGTCACTAACAATAAGAAGAATTATTACGTAATAAGATATGCGATACGCCACCTCGTGGCGTAAAAAATTCGATTATTTAATAAAATACCAATGTATCGGAAGATTAGTGAAAAGTTACACGCGTTCATAGAAGGGTGAACAATAATCGTAAGCACGATATACAGGGTAATGAACCATTGAATGACGCGAACCATGAAAATAGTCGAAAATTCAAAGAAGTTTCAACCGTTGCCGGATAAAATGTGAATCGCCGCACGCGTGGAAAGCCAAGTGGCGAGGTCACGCGAGTGACTCACGAGCACGCATGCACGATATTCTCGCTGAAAGTTTGTCGACGAGAAAAGAACGGGCCACGAAATATCTGGATTTCAGGATTACGTGGATCCGTTCGTTTCGTATTTTTTCCTTCTCCTTTTTTTTTTCTCTTTTTTTTTTCTCTCGTTGGTTCGTTCGACCGGCCGGGCAGCATGGAATCTTCCTCATTGCCGGATAATAAAAAGGACGACGTGGGCCCAAAGGGGCATTGGTCCCCAATGGCCGCTACGCAACCTGCGTCGTAAAATTCACGCAATATCCCGCGGAACGTAGGAGGGAAAAACGGACGGCGTCGAATCATTCAAGGAATCTGCGTCTCCCGACCGAGTATCGGGATGCATTTCGGGTAATGAGAAACCTTCTAAAGAGCAATCTCGATGGCTTGATATCCTCCTCTGCATTCCAACTCCGGAGATTCGGCGGTTCAACGATCGGGCTCTCTGTTCCGTCCTTCGAGATACTTCGGGCACCTTGGAACAAGGACGCTACTACAGGTTTCTAATTAACCATCCGAGTTGTTTCTGACTTGCTGGACAATTCAGTGGAAAATGAAATGAAAACGTGTACTTCTCTCTCTCTCTCTGTCTCTCGAATAAACCTCTGATCCAAGCTTCAATTTCGTCGAGTTTGGTTTATGACTAATCGACTACCCACTTGGCAACCGAGTTTGTGCGTAGAAGATTTTTCTTGCAAAAATGGCCACGAGACTATCAATAAACTTTCTGACTGTTACTGAGGTACGTTTTTCTAATTAAAGAGGGGGGATTTTGTTTCAAGAAATAATTATCTAGTTATCCGAGTTTCAGCCTCGTTGAGTTTGATGACTAATCGACTACCCACTTGGCAACCGAGTTTGTGTGTAGAATTGTGTGTATTTTTCTTGCAAAAATGGCTACGGAACTATCAATAAACTTTCTGACTGTTACTGACGTACGTTTTTCTAATTAAAGAGGGGGGATTTTGTTTCAAGAAATAATTATCTAGTTATCCGAGTTTCAGTCTCGTTGAGTTTGATGACTAATCGACTACCCACTTGGCAACCGAGTTTTTGCGTAGAAGATTTTTCTTACAAAAATGGCCACGAGACTATCAATAAACTTTCTGACTGTTACTGAGGTACGTTTTTCTAATTAAAGAGGGGAGATTTTGTTTCAAGAAATAATTATCTAGTTATCCGAGTTTTAGTCTCATTAAATTTGACGACTAATCGACTACTTGGCAGCCAAATTTGCGTGTAGAAAGTTTTTCTTGTAAAAATGGCTGCAGGACTGTCGGTAAACTTTCTGATTGTTATTCAGGTTTGTTTAGAAATGTATTTTCTGCTTGAAGAGGAGGAATTTCGTTTGTTTGCGAAGGAACGTGTAAACCAACTAACTGCCTAATTTAACATGAAATTTTAATCCACCGCAGGGTTACCGAGCATCGTCGCCCGATGCAACCGAGCGAGGATTCCCGCGCCAGGCGCACAAAAAAAATACAAGAGAGTCGAATGCACGAAGAAACGACTCTCCGCCATTGAAACTACCGTTAACTTTTCGAAAAGCTGAAATCCATCCAAATACGTACGCACGTACGCTTGAAAAGGGACCTTGACATCGTACGCGAGCGTCGTCCACCGACTGAGGCCTTTTCCGCGGATAGAGCGGTGACCACGGCGACAATCCTCTGGCCACAAGACCTCTCAGTCGGGTCATTCTAAATTTCGTCCAATAAGAAGCCAAGCGACAACGCACGTTGCGCGTCCTTGCGGCGTGTACGATCCGGTATACATATGCTCGGGGGAGGAAGGGGAATTTCGGCGCGGGAAGAAGAGAAGAATCGTGCACTTCCTGAGCCATGGAGAGTCCACCGCATGGTCCATCCTGCGCCCGTGTGTAATTGAGGTCCTGCGAAGCAGCTCCCTACGAAGCAGTGCCCCGTGGTGGGGGACGCCCTATGTAAGCCCTCGAAGCGACCAGGTCCAGGCCATCCAGCATCAGAACATCGTGCGCAAAGATTCGGACACCGCGAGAGGTGAATCGCCAACGATCCCTCGACCCCTTCGTCGCGAGTTCAAACCGACCTCCTCGAGGGTGTTCTGTTCTCGCGATTCTCCTTGGATCTCCTTCAACCCGATCAACAGGTTACCATGAGGCTCGTACTGATAATCTTGGCCCTCTTGGGGCTAGGCCTCTGCGACGCCGCCAGGAGAACGGCCACCGCGGCGCATCGTCGGACGCATCTCGAACACCCTCGACAGCAACGTCAAGGTCAGTGCCAGTACACGCTAATTTTCTCATCGTTGGCAAGTACAAAGTGGACACTTTGGCAATAGGGAATGATACTTGTCACTATCTTGTATAGAGTCCCCCTAGAGGGCCCCTAGTTTCTTCCCACCTATTTTTTTCTTTTTTTTTTTGTAATAATTGATATCAAAATGTAGGGGAAAAAATCGTTTTTTAAATATGCAGTGAAAAAATTGCGGATTTACTTCAATAGGAAGTGACTTTTGGCCTGTAGAATCAACAGATTCCTCTTCGCGTTCAAAGAAATTTGGGAAAAGGGCCTAGAACTACCGACCAATGTATAAAATTTGTGGCAAAGAAGTGAAACGTGCGTGGAACGTTTCTGGAAGAAGAAGTTTGTAGTACATAACGAAGAACACAAGCTATTTATATATTCTACCAAAAAGTCATTCAAGTCTGTAAAAATAGAATGTATAAGACTACACGTGGAAAATTGTAAATTGGCCATTTTTGACCACTTTGGTAACTACGTTACTGGTTGACAACATTATTATGATTTAGCATATTTTGCGCTATTATAAATCATAATGTGGCAATAGTTTCACGTTGTTCTATTATACATACGTGTATACATTTGGAAAAGTCCGATTGTCTAACGTTCTCCACGCTGCTGTAGATTCAGAAAACGTGTGGGACCTCGTGGAGTTGCAAAAATTGGACAACAGCGCGAACGTTTGGAACAAGAGCCCCTCGAATCCGTCAGCGAACGTCACGGAGTTGCAAGACCCGGGGCTTTCAAACACGAGGCAACTCTACCCGAGTCTTCCCAATCCCGGAGACACGAACGAGTTACCAGGACCCATAACCGTCGAACCGATACCGGTGGCAACACCCCCGCCTGGCTGTCTCGCTGTCCGGGGACAGTTCCCGAGTCCGAGCAGTTGTTCCAATTACTTGAATTGCTGGGACGACACGGTTGTCGAACAATCTTGCCCCGACGGACTACTCTTCAACGACGTCAGCCTAGTCTGCGATTACGATTACAACGTGAACTGCGGCGATCGGCCGAAACCCACGCCGAGTAAGTGAACCCTTTAGGACAGGCTTTCAGATTTCGGGGAATTGGAAAATTGGAACATTGGCTCGATAGTAGATAAGAAAGATAATTCACTTCGTACTAATTTTTATCGAGGGAGATTTCAATCGTAGGCTTGACAAATGTGTAGTATCTTGTCATTCTGTGAGTATAGTGCCATGTTATTCTATACTACAGCCGTACGATACGTGAGAGGATTTTTTGTTTTCTCTCTCTAATAACAACTTTTCCTCCTCTTCTTTTCAGGACCATCTCTGTCTAGCGGGGCGAAACTCTGTCCGGAAGCAAACGGCCGTTACAGAAGTGCAACGAACTGCTCGGAATTCTACGTGTGCGTTTACAGAAAGCCGGTTAAATTCGCTTGCTCCGGCAACTCGGTCTACAATGACGTAAGAAATCCTCATTCCCGAATTATTCCCCGTCGAGTATTTTCGCGGAATTTTAAAAACCGTAACGCGTACGTGACGCGTACGTCTCACGTAATCGTGAGAGTCTCCTTCGAAACTCCCACTTCGTACGCGGTCAAAGGCCGCTTATACGAGGCTTCCGCGTCGTTGCTTGAAAACTAAACTCGGCATTAACCTTCTGCTCGTTCTGTTCTACGATCTCGTTTCGATCGTCTCTGTTGTAAAATCCAAATCCAACGAGTAGCCGACAGTCTCTCGCTTGTTTCTCGAATCGGCGAGTGTTTTGTAATTCTCAATTGTCAAATCACGAGTAAAATGCTCGCATTGAATAAGACCTCCCCCTCTGTCTCATGTTCGTCGTAGTTAACTTTGTTTCCTCGAGCCGGAAAAAAATAGACTTCGGCATTGGCGAGGTTGTACATTAATCTTTGACGTAAGTAGCATTATGTACTATTTTCACTTCGTTAATACGTTTATCTTCTCTTCAGTCGATATCGTTGATCATTTGACGCATATTCTGCAAATTCATTCACCTTCTCCTTCTTCGTGGAATGTTCAACATATATATCGAAATAGTTGTAAGAATTAGACTGAGATCACCTTCCCTGTTTTCTAACGGAAGAACAATTCCTTCTTTACAAAGAAACACACAAGGTCGATTTACGCTCGATCAAGTACAAATTGATGAAACCTCTTGCTCGTACTGTCTCGTATTCGTTTGTAGTCAGCTTGGCACTCTTATATCTCGTTTGTTGCAAACGAACTTGACATCCTTGTAACCTGACAGGTATTGGGCGTCTGTGACTACCCGTACAACGTAGATTGCAAAGGCGCGGTAACTCCCTCGCTTCCGCCTAAACCGACCACGCCGCAGAGCCAGCCGCCATCACAGCCAACTAGTTCACCGCCAGCTACATCACCGACCTGGCCATCACCACCATCGTACGGGCCGTCGCTTCCTGCACAACCACCGTCCTACGGGCCGTCGCAATTACCATCTTACGGGCCACCTCAGCCACCTCAGCCACCTCAACAATCTCAATCATCTCAACCGCCACAGCCAGCTCAGCCACCGCCACATTATGGACTGTCACAATTTGCTGCTAGTTGGCACCAACGACCTGTAGCTGCGCAACTGCAAATCGAAAATGACAACAAGCAACAGGAACAGCAGATGCCCGAGCAGTTTGAAAATCCGTGGAACATCGTGCAAAATGTCCCCCCTAGTCTCAGCACCGCGCCGTGCAACGACGGGGACGTGCACAGGTTGAACGATTATTGCACGAACGTGGTAGTTTGCAGGAACGGGCGACCGCAGCTGTTGCGATGCTCGTTGGGGTACTCGTACGACAGGGTGTCAGACTCTTGCAAACCAATTTCTATCGCCAAATGGTAAGTACGCGTGTCGAGCATTCTTCTTTTCTTTTTCTTCTTCTTCTTCTTGTTCTTGTTCTTTTGATGAATTTAACCAAATTTTCATTAATCGTTTCCTGCGTTAATTACGCGTGTCGATCCTTTTTTTTTTTTTTTTTTGACGAATTACTCTTTTGTTTCTGTTTCAGCTAATCAAAACCTACGCTTTTGTATTAAATATATGGGACTACTTGAGCTAAATAAAGCATTGATCTTTCTTCAAACCTGGATCCTCCGTCGTTACTTGTCCCTTTCTCACAAAATTTACTTTATCTCCATTCTGAATATCGAGGAGGGGCGTAGACCTTTTGTTATTTGATCTTTGACTCAGTACTTATAAATTTTACTGTTCTCGTTAACTCATTTTGAATATTTAAACGTAATGTACTTTCTATTTGTAAGGATTGAACTATTTCTACGCGATTTATCTTCGAGTTCTGAAACGTTAAAATTATTATTTATAGCTACATATTTATTCGAACGGACCAGATTTATTTAAATTCGAGTGAAATTGATTTTACAAAATTATCTATATGGAGGTTTACCTCTTTCGAATAAATATATTACGAGATTTAAGAAACTATAGCAATATTTATCAATATTAATGTGTAACAAGATTTTATAACAATCGTTTGCTTTGTTTGATCGTTAACAACTGAGAATACAAAATATTTTCTACTCTCTTATTTTCTTCTTTCTTTTGTCTTAAATCAGCGTTGCCGCTGTTAAACTCGCGTTTTCAAATACTCGCGCCGCCACGTCTACGAATGCGGTGCTGCCATCTGTTGAATTTTTCCTGTTTTTCCTTTTAGTTCCAAGTGGAATTTACATGCTTAGATGGCAGCGTTGTCCCCAGACAAGGATCGCGATAGCGTACGACAAGGACAGCAACACATTTTAACTCTACCGTTTCACCGCTACGCGACGCTAGCGTTCCACTGTCCACGAGAATTGAGCAAATCTTTATTTGTAAAAAAGAAAAGAACTAATCAACAGGATTAATTTGCGATTGCTCGTAACTGCGTTTGCGGAACTACGTTGCAAAGTATGCACGTACAAACTCGTTTTATATATTGGAAACGGTATGAAAAATTTCGTTCGACCTCGAGTCAAACAACTTTACGTGCTGCTTTTTAGGTAAAAGTTTCAAATTAAGGTATTTGCTTGCAAGTTCATATCTGTAAATATCTAATAAGTTTCTAGAGTAATAATCGTCGAGTATACTTTTAAAGCCTGAGAAATGCAAAGAGGAACGCAGTTTTTACATGCATGTACGTGATTTAAAGCGCGAGCCGACGCGCATCTGAGCAACAGGGGCAACAAAAGCCTTAATCCGTTCCTGAATGGAGGCAGAACACGGGGACAGCAAAGAGATATCACTTTCCCGGCTTTCTTGGTGCCACGCCCGTCAGTCACATCGTACTTTTATGCGAACTTGAACGAAACGCGCGTGTCTCTCGCAACGCATACCAATTTCGGCGAACCGAAAACCGAAAAATGACGAAACGAATTTAGAAACGGCTAGTTTTCATCTATATAGGCCTATATCTTTCTCGACTGTAGAAATATTTGTCCAACTGTTAATTGTCGAGTTGACAAATATCAATCTATAAATACGGATTAACAATAAATTCAACAGGCAACGTTGCAAAAGCAATTGGACATTTTAGAACAGAGGTGACATAACTGTTGTCGAGAACGTTGCTGGCATTTTAGAATAAGGAGACAACAAGACGTATACGCCATCTTGCGGGGAAAAGTTTAATTACTTAATGAAACATCGATATATTATTACGTGACTTGAAAGTTACAT
>WIUT01005051.1:0-15777 GCA_010645135.1 Tetragonula clypearis | reverse complement strand
AGAGAGAGAGAGAGAGAGAGAGAGAGAGAGAAAGAGAAAAAAGCACGACCGCGCGGTGAAAAACGAGGGAAATTCGAAGCGAACCAAGAGGATATATCCAGGGCAGAGAGTACTGTGTTCAGCGTGGCGCGCGGAATTCGCGCTTGGTATAATGGCGGGAAGAAGTCGCACGGGATACTCGTGTAAAATAATATACGAGCTGGGTCAATGAGGCTGGCAAAAAATAGTTCTCTGCAGAGGATCCCGTTGGATTAAATACGGGATTACGATACGCGAAAGTGGATGATTCATTCGACGGAGAAAGTCGGCCGGCCAATGAGAACGTACGATCTGTTTTTTATAAAGCGTTTCGCCGCCTACGCCGTAAACACACTCGGGAGAAACAATTGTCCAAATATTTACAAGCCTCGGCACTCTCTCTCTCTCTCTCTTTCTCTGATTAAGGTTAAAAATTTATTTCAGAATTTATTTAGATTTTAGATACTTAGACGCTGAATTCTAGATTCTAGATTCTCGATTTTCTCTCTCTTTCTCTCTCCCGTAGAGATGGATGTAGTAGAGGAGGTAGCGCTAGCGATAAGTGGGGGCAAGGACCGCCAGTTAGCCGTCTCTGCTATAAAATACAAATATCATATAAACACCTAACGACTTCGATGCCAATGCAACTATTTTTTAAATCTGCACCAGAAAAAAAGAAAAATAGTTGAAAAGCCGCGCGAATAAATTAGCGGTACTCTCGGTCGAAAGGAACCTAAAAAACGCACAAATGAAAACCACGCTCGCGACAATTCACGCGCTTTCGTTCGCCTTGGCCGAGGTATCCGCAATTATTGGATTCGCAAATGATTCCGCATTAACGACACAACACTAAGGGCAAACTAAGTGATTAAGCCTGGCGTGTAAAGCTCGATTAAAATTTAATCCTATCGGTGGCCGGCGCCTGCCAATCACCGATGCCAAAATGACAATTATCTTGCATCGATGCTTCGAGCTAATCCGCCGGATTAAATTTCAGACGAGGACAATGCTTTATATTTCATTTAGCTATCGCGCGCTCGTGAACTACACCGCGTGACAATTATTCATTTCCCTCTTTGTACGTGGGAAATTCTTTGTGGAAGATTCATCAAACGCGGGGAATTGGGTGTACAATGCCACGTTCGTCTATCGAAAAAGGACGTTTCATTTGCTTCAACGTGAAAAATTTATGTGTGTGTGTGTGTGTGTGTGTGTGTACAAAAATCGGTAGATCGCGGATTTTTAAGTTGTAATTATGCACTAGAGTATTCTCGATTCCAATATTCAGACAGAGTAAAGGTATCTCAAAGTTTCCTACGTTTCGAATTAATTACATTCGCAGGGAAAAAAGGGGGAGGGGAGGAGGGATAGGGAAATAAAAATTCACAGTCTACGAATCACAGACGAGTATCAAGGAAACGCTGCTCCAATTAGCCATCACTGCGAATTGTATCTTTATGACGGTGAATCGAGGTGTTTCTTATTTGCTGCACCGGTACAATCAATACTAGCTGGAAGCAACAAGGGGATGAGTTACACCAATCAGAGGGCGAACGATGGCCTGTCTGGCAACATGTTATTAGCTGTGCCACACTGCTGCCCCAATTAACGTTGGCTACCTCATAGTTTAAGTCAGGTCAGGTATCGACTAGACAGCAGGGCATTCGGCATTGTCTCTCCTCCCTCGATCGGCACATTCGGTAATTTTCGATAGCGAGCTAGAAAGATAGAAAGAGGCGCCGATAAAACTGGATGGCCATCGCGCGATAGCACCGAGCGTTTCCAGCTAATCGAAACGGATAAACATCTTGGGTCTTGCACCGCTACCCGGTGTTCTTTAGATTTTTATCGAGAATTCTCGGCATTGAGGAATTCTCGAGGCCAGGAGGAGAGCGAGCGAGCTGCACGCCGCGATTGTTGAGGCTAGAAAATTAGAGCGATGTTTCTATTATAAAATAGAAGGCTCTTGCTAGAAGGCTCTTTCGTTCCAATTAGGATTATTATTGTACAGTGGCATCTACATTATGCAAATGAATGGATGGACGTGTGGTGCCTTTGAATAATTTCGAATCGCAACGCTAATCTTAACATACGCGAATGACGTAAATTCCGCGTACAAATCCAGCTTACGCTGCTAGATTATTGGCGAACGTTGCAACCCGACCATTGGATAGATCGAACGAATAGATTCGTGTAAATAATTCGCGATAAGAAGCAATGTAACTTTGAATTATAAAGACGCGTTTCTGATTTCCATCTCCACGACGGCGAAATTCGAGAGAGAAAAATTCCGGGGAACGCGACGCGGACTTCTGTCGACATCCGAGAAGAACGCGCCGCGACGTTAAATGTTTCATGGAATTCCGAATCAATCGTTCGAAAATCCTAGCGCGCGCGCGCCGGCAATATGATTTATAGCAGTTGGCGATATTAAAATTTCAACGTGGCGGCGAAACGAAATTGCATTGCCCGCGCGAGTAAGTTTACGATTTCTTCGAATTTTATCGGGCGAGATGTTGACCGCGGGATCGTGTCGTTCGTTTGTCGGAGAAACGACGCGACTCTGGCAGAAGTGAACGTTTTCAAAAAAGAATCGTAAATTTGAGAAACTCGAGGATAAAAGGTTGAGAAAGTGCTTGCACAAATTTCTAGTCTTGGGCTCAAACCCACGATCGAGTCGTTGAATTCTTTCATCCTCGAATGAATTTTTCTCCAACAATTCGCAGATTCGAAGTTAATGGCAACAGTCGGAAGTACACGAAAATATCGAAAGTTAATTTCCCCACGACGCATTGAAAACGCCATCGAACATGCGGAGGGGATGAAAAAGCGAAACTCGTAAACTTTTTGCAAACGTGCATAACTATGATTATCTCTCTACCCTACACGGTGTCGAGTAGAGCGCGAAAGAGAAAGATGTCACCCTATTTTTTTGCCAGAGGACGGTCGTAAGAATGGGAACATAAAGGCAAGTGGAAACAGATGATTCTTATGGCGGAAGCGGGAGACGTTTTCGCTCGTCTTTCGGGGAAAAACGACACGGGACGAGATCGATATGAAAAGGTAGAAATGCCCCTCGAGCGGGCTCGAGCGACTCGGGGCTCATCGAATTTCAATGTGCGTTTCCCAAGTACAAGCCGCCTCGAATCGCAACTTTTTTAATATCAGCCGACCGGCGTAGAGAACATTCGAATCGCGGATTAAAGCGGAGGGAATCGTAAACCGCGAATCGATGCCAAGCCTTGTTGCTTTGTGTGACTTTCGAGAACGACACGAGCGAAGCTTATATATACGTGCGTACAGGGTGGAAAGGAAAGTTTCTCCGTGGCTATCATAGATGAATTCTATTTCTACATTTTCCTTCGATTCGATGGAAATACAAAATTGGCCTTGATCTTGAATTTCAGGATCAGAAATTTTCTTTTTTCTACATTGTATTCCAGTCATGACGAAGATAAAACTTTTCCAAGGGACCGTAGGTCGCAAAGTAATAGTTCTCTTGAAAAAAGTCTCCTAATCGTTTAACACTTTATAGTTCTGGACATGAGTGCATGTCTATATTAATGTTTATATTTCGAATAACGTTAACAATTTTGGTTTCATCATTTGATTATTTAGACTCACACTGATGCTACAACTATGATGAATCAAATGTTAGTAAAATACGAAAATACGAAAATTACGTAGAATAGACAATCTGTTAAAACGCACGCGTTTGCAATGTTAAATGATTAAGAAATTGTTTTTGGTTGTGACTTATGGTTTTATCTTCGTGACGAGTAGAATAAAATGCAAAGGAAAAAAGATGATCTTGAAATTGAAGGTCAATTTCGTGGCAGGTTCTTTACATGTATTTCCATCAAATCGGAGGTGTATAATTCATTCGTATGATAGCCACGGGCACACTTTTCTTTCCACCTTGAACATACGTGATTTACCGTAACTTTCCGCTTTGGCTGGAAAGATTCTGCAAATGGGAAGTCAAATTTTGAAAAATGGATGAATCTCTCTTTGAATGAATCGCCTTTTATGACACGCGAGGATCACGTTGGTCCGATTCCAGGAACTATAAAAAATAATTAAAACCTTCAAAAATTTAACATTATACTCTGAAACGAAATGGTTGTAAATTTTTCCAAAAAAATGTCACTTTACAAAAATAACGTCTGTCCAGGCCCAGAGTTACCATTTACCCGGAACAGAGCATTATGGAACTTTGTGAACTGCCAGTTGCTGGCTTTTACCTGAAATTTTGAAGCAGGAGAAACGAAACGAAAAGAAATTTTTCCAAAGCACAATGGAAACTGGTAAATTCAATGGCTTTGAATTGAAAATGAATAACAAATGAAATGCAAACAGTTTGCTCAATTCTACTCGATTTTACGATCGCTTTACTTTGCGTGAATAACATTCTGAACTGCACATTGCATCTTGGTATGTCTAATTGTAAGATCAACGTGTCTGTTCACAGGCTAAAAATGGCGGGGTGGCAATGGTTCCGTTTTATACATACTTCATCACGTGCAACAGTACAGCCACCATAAAGGACGTTATTGGTACGTAGAATCATCATCGATATATATATATATAAATCAAATAAACTTTGAAATCTCTTTTGTTGAGACTTTAATAAAGATATCGTCGATCTTACGAGAGTGCTCCGTTTTAGAAAATTTCATAATTTTACGAAATTTTCACCGTAAGTTTCGCTACTGTTTATTTCATTGAATTGAAAATTATTCGACTTGAAACGGTGCAAATTTAAACGTCACTGGTCGTTTCTTTCTTCCGCCGGAAGAACACTGCGTGAAAAGCGACAAATATCAAAGCGCGATGACTTGCACCGGTTGATCGGTAAAACGCATTATTTGTTATGTCGAGCCGAACAATGATTCGTTTCTTCTGTCGCGTTAGTACGCTGTCCGCGTAAATTAACGTGGAACTGACTGGCACGCACGTACCAGTCAGTGGGACTAATTAACAATCAGGCAGAAACGCGCGCATTTTATTCGGGGATCGTAATAATGACGGTGCAGGTTTCTCTGGAATAATAAAATCAAACATTTTAAACGTCACCGCACGACCGAGTTTATCAGCGACGACCATGCTGTTTCAGCACACATCAATCACATCCGAAAGGTGGCGGGGATCGATCACGTTGGAATAGGAGCTGGCTTCGACGGGATAAATTTGTAATTATCTTTCGAGTATCCTCTCGCGCAACGCGCATTCAGAGAATAATCATTATCGATGCTCGGCTCAATGAAGCAATTACCAATTGCATCTATGAAGGGGGAGAGCTGGCCAACAATTCGAGCTGCCGCTGCACAATGAACACTTACAATTAGACGGACGCGTATCGTGAAACCGAGTCGTAAAACTGCTTCCATTGATACATTGGGCCGAGTACGGCTCGAGCAAAATTTTCAGTAATTTACGAAATTTATCGTCGAACGTCTGTTCTCTGAGTGGCGCGATTCAACGTCGAGAACCCAAGCATTAATTATTGTTGGCGATTATTATATTGCGTTTTTCAGCACTCCCACCGGCTTGGAGGATGTCTCCAGGTATCCGCAGCTGTTGGCTACCCTGCTCGAGGATCCAACATGGACGGAGGACGACATTAAAAAGCTAGCTGGCCTCAATTTATTGAGGGTGTTCGCGAAGGTCGAGCAGGTGAGTTTATTCAGATGATTAATGTTGTCGATATTCCAGTTCAAGACTATAGCTATTTGTACAAGATTATAGTCCATACTGGAGTACAAGACTATAACAAGACTTCTTGTTTTATAAGAAATAGATTTACACGAAAAAGATTTACGCTATAGTACATACAAGGTGTCTTTACTTTGCCAATAGATTATACGAATGAAAATAAGAAAATGATGTCACATGTGGTCAAAAATTCTTCGTTAACTGCAAACGAAAATTTTTGTTTACGCTTGCAATGCCTAAATCATAAACGTTGGATAAGTCGAAGAGGATCAATCCCTTGGCCTTCAGAGTCAATGGCCAATTTGGAAAAATTATTTGCAGGGAGTATGAAAGTTAACACGCGTGAATAATTAGTGTAAAGGATTCATAATGCATTTCCAGAATTAAACTAGAAATTCAAAGTATATTAAATTCAATTTCTAACAGATGACAAGCGTAAACATGGAACTAAATAGATAGGTAAATGTCATCGACTCTTATTTCGAATTTTTGTTATGGCTCCGTAACACCTGGAACTATCAAAATTTCTCATTATTTTTTTAGAGTAATTTCGCGTAACCTACAGTATTGCGTTTTTCAGAGACTCGAATGATTTTTGTAAAAAAGATATGAATAAAAGGTTCGCGTTGTAAACCTTTTCCTACTCCTTTCTTCGATTCAATTTCCATACTTTGTAATTCCTTAGCAATGCTATTGTTAACGAAGAAATGTCGAGCACACGTTTACACGGCACGTTTTCTTTTTTTTTTTTTTGTTCTTCATTTTCACTCGTAGAATCTACTGGCAAAGTGTTCATGTCACAGGAGGAAGTGCAGAGACACCCTGTATACTCTAAATTTTTGCTTTCGATTCGATGGAAAGTCGCTGACACGGTCGATAAAGAAGAAGGAAATGAAATTCCAGGTGCGCGACGAGTGGCACAGGGCGGCTGTACTGCCAGTGGAGAAGATCAGTCCACCTGACAATTCCGCCTGCGTCTACGGAGCGTCTTGATCTTCTTTGAGGACATTCACGGCAGGATTCCTCGACTTTCTACGATCGCCGAAGATTCGACACGTCTCATGGAACTACAGGACCCTGTAAACGTGCGGACTGGATCAAGCTGAATGGATCGCCTCTCCCGATGTGATAACATCTTTTCGTGTTTTCCGGGGAAGCCCGATCGCGCCTTATGAAAGATGAAAAATTGAGCAAGAGCGTTCCACGGTTCCATCTGATAGAAGTGAACCGATAAGGTCGAGACCACGTGCTTGAACGATCATCTTCAGGACAAGTTCAATCTTCGTTCTTTCTCTTCTTTTTCACTGACGTACGGTCGTCAAACCAAATGTCTTCAATTATGCGATTGCAATTATTTTTTCTTTTTTTCTTTCCCCCCCCCTCCCCTTTTTCAATCAGTAATTCGTAGTTTCTGAGGAACGTTTATACATCATGAAAAAATGAACTGTCTTGCTCTCCTCATATTGTTGTTGCAGTTGAACGAACATATCTATACAACTATGTTGATTTGCTGCTATTTTAATAGCTGGATACGTCCGTCCATACTTTCCAAGCAGGCTCGTTGCAGAATCGTTGAGAATCACTCCTTCCTTGGTTTGGTTCCCTGCCCTGGATCGATCGCATCCACTTTCGAAATCAGCTTCTCGATATATTACGCGAGAATTCAAACACGTTACGAGAGCTTTTATTCCGTTTTGTTCCGCTTCCGTGTGTATACACAACGCTGTATCGTATCTCGAAACTGTCGAAATTTATGGGAACAGAAATATATTTAACCGTAGCCCAAGTCGAGTTGATCAACGCGACTATATATACGTCTACCGTTCCACGGAAATCTGAACTCGTTCTGAAGATATTTATAGACGAATATAACTCGAATATAAGCGTTAAGAGAGAAAAGAAGAAAAAAAAAAAGAAGCGTTCCTGAATGAATAACTTATTATAATTCGACGCGGACAATCGAGGCGGCCGAGAATGCGCTTGCTGGATGAGAATTTATTTCGCTAGCGAGAGCATTTCGCGAACAAGCGAGAAAAATATGTTCTCTCGCGGGGAAGGGGGGGGGGTATCGAGAACCGAAGACAGAATTCCGATAAATGTTTTTCGATATTTCTACCTTGGAATAATTATGTAAGATCTCAAGCGACCGGATACTAGGCGGCATGGCGTTCAAACGTCGATCAGACAGACGATCGATCGATCGCGAATTTAACCGCGAACCTCGTTCAATTCGTTTGCTTCTTTATTCTCGCAACTGCGTGACGTTGCTCGCGCAAATTGAAATAATTCGAAATAATTGATTGTATAAAGCAGACGAGTTTCCCAGATATTATGGACACTGCACAGGATGAATAGAGAAAAGAATTCGCAACTTCTAGGGTAGATAATACTCGCTATGAAACATTAAAAAAAAAAGAAAGAAATAAACGTAGGTATTAATCGTAAGATTAATAGTTTCAAATTAATTGTAAACGATTTTTTGTTTCGGCTGAAATTCGTATGAAAAAACACATTGGAACACCGATCCGAATTCTTTGAAAGAATGCGTAATTCTTTGATACGACGCGTGTCAAGCATGCATAGAAATGGAAGGATGGTCACGTAGAAAACCTTCTGTAATCAGAGAAAGAAGAGATTACAAGGCGAAAAAAAATTCCGGTTTCTTCAACCGGAACGAAAAATCGTTTATAACTTTGAAACTGTTGATCCTTTCGACCTACTATCTACTATCTCTAGAAGTTACGAACTCTTTTTTCTATTCACTTTGAAGAATATTCCATGAAAAATATTTTCATCTTCCTCTTTTTCTTTTTTATTTTTTTATTTTTTTTTTCTTATAATATACAAACGAAATCGAGCGAATTTCACTCTTGTAAAACGATTAAGATAATCGTTTGGACGCTTGCTCCTTGTCGACTCAACAAGTGCGCTTAAGACACCAAGGAATTAAATAAAGGAAAACTGAAGAAAAAAAAGAAAAAGGAAAAAAAAGGAAAGAAAGGAGAGAAAACGTGAGAAGCTAGAAAAATCGACGAGAGGATGTAATGAAACTTTTGTAACGTTTAAAAAAAAACTAGAAATTTTCAAACCAGGTCATACAAACCGATATTTACGTACGTATATATTCGATCGTTTCAAGCTTTTAGAGTTTCTACATTTACAAGTACGAGCAGAGAACCTTGTCACACATAGAGTTCGTCACCGTTCGAGACCATTTAAGAATCGAAAGACTTGTTCTCGTCACTCTTGTTGAATGTTTCCAAACCTTCGACTGAAATCCTCGAGACAGTTCTCATAGCGTTTATTATAACAAGGCTTCTACTACGCAATGCATGACGCAATTATTTCACGCAATCTGCTTGTTCGTTTGTATGCGAAAACACTCTGACAGAGCTGCGAGAATCCGGATGTAATGCAGATAATATTCGAATATCATCGTAAAAAAAAAAGAAAAAAAATACGAACGCACATATTATTTGGGCAGTATCAGCTTGTAAAAATTTTCGAAACGTCTCAGTCATTTCAAACAGATCGGTTTGCGGTTGAAAGAAATTGAGAGAGGGACGAATCGTTCGGGAAATTCCGAACGATTTAATCGGCTTTATCGTAATTATAGATTATCAATTGTTAATGGTTGACCGCAAAGCGTTAATCCTCGATCGTTAGTTTTCAATCAAAGTTTAATTAACATTCAGATTTAATATAATACTGTTGATTGAAGTTGGTTGACACTGGATTCGAAATTAGGTTCGATCGACTATTCTGATCGTTAATTTGCAACTGTACGTCTACGTTGAGTAAAAAATTTTGCTCGCCCATCGTAAATGAGACGAGAAAGTAAATTTTAATTAAAGCGAATCTACGTGCCAAATTGTCTTTATGCCTGATAGCGTAAGATTTCTTTTCATTGCGGCTGAGTTATTCGAACAGCGTCGAAAATTATTTCGAACTGACTTCGCAATTCACGGATAACCTTTCTGTTCATCGATACGCTCGATATATTCAAATATTGTCTAAACGAGAAACGGGCAATCCAAACTTTGGAAGTCCAGATCGAATTGGCAGGTTCTGATTTGTTGATCGCTCACCGATACGAAACACTGCCAAAGCAACTTTGTACCGAATCACATTGTACCACGCCAGAAGCGGGGAACTGTAATTTGCCAAAGTCCCTTTTTTCGATATAGTAGCCGAGCAAAGTAGCAATAAACCTTCGTAGCCGGTAAATCGAAATAAAATAGAGCCGAGAGAAGAGAAAAAGAAAAAAAGAAAAAAAGAAGAGAAAACACGGGAATGAGAAAACACTTCACTCTAGCGGGGGGGAAAAGAAAATACTTTTTACATATCTAGGGAAGGGAAGCTGTTTTTTTGGTTTGTTTTTTTTTCTTTTCTTTTTTTTCGGAACTTGAGATTGGAGACAGCGAGCGAATCCGAGTATCGAAACGAATGCTGTTTCATCTTTTCATTGGGTTTGCGACTGAACTGCGAAAGCAAAACATTCGGAAAATGATATCGAATCGATTGTTGTTGTTATTATTATTATTATTATTATTATTATTATTATTATTATCGCAGACACTGTAAATATGATGTAACATCAAATATTACATTTACGATTTCCCTAGCATTCATTCGATAAAATTTTCGCAAGCGTCTTTGATTTTTCTTTTTTTTTTTCTTTTCCATTTCGAAGTCGATTTTGTAATGTCATACATGACAGGTATCACGATAGGTAGACAGCGAGAGAGAAGGAGAGAAAGAGAGAGAGAGATGGGGGAAAAAAACGATGCGAATGATACCGAAAACTAGCGTAGACTGTCCTAGCTTGTACGAACATTTCGGACATTTCGAACATTTTCTTACTTTTTTTCCGACGTGGGGAACGCGTACGAGAAATTTTTAGGTACCTGTAATTAACATTGTTAACGACTATATATATATATATATTATATACATATATTATATAAATGAAACCAAGGCGCCTTCGACGACTCGCAGCATCATTCTACGAACCTTTGATAGAAGATCCGAACTCGTGGAGGAAAGATTAACGATAATTCGTTCTGCTATTAACGAAACGCGTCTCACCCTCGTTGCGTTTCTCGTTGACGGTTAGTTATCAACCACGTTGCTTTGTTGAAAAAAAAAAAAAACGCGACCATCCGTTTCGTTTTCCATTTCGTCGCTTGCTTTCAAAGATTTCCATCGGCACGTTTCGAAGATCGTACGCGAAGAGTCTGAGATCAGAAATGATCTCTCTATAGGAAACGAAAATTCGACAAATCTTGTTTCGACGGTGTTGAAAACGAGTGGCTCAGAGAAGGTATAGTACAAACGAAGAAACCTGTTCAGTTTCGCGATAAGCCTGACTAGTAGAAAGGTCAGAAACGAGACTCCGGCAGACGAAATCTGTATGTTTATTTATTATTACGGGTTAATTAACGAGACACGCGCGTCGTCAGGCTGACGAGTCTCGAATGAAATAGCAGTTTTTAGACAAATCTCTGGCCCAAAAGGTCCCTCGGCCGCATTCGTAGAGAAAATAACTTTTTTGCACTGAGCCATTCTCGAAAACGCGAAAAGAAACTACTACGTGTCGCCGGTATTATCGAGAGAGAGATATCAAGAACGACAATCGTTAATTACTTTTTACACGAAGCGAAAGGTCTAACGAATCGTACGATCGTTAGTGGAAGCTTTTTTCCTCGAAGTAAGAAAAAAGAAAAAAAAAGAAAAAAAGAAAAAGAAGAAGAAGAAAGAAAAATACGTAAATGCGTTGCGTTTTCCTCGCTTGCGTTGACGGGATCCGAAAAAAAAAAAAAAAAGGATCGACGCAATCTCCGATCGACAAGCAGAATTTATTGTCTACCACGACGCGAAGAAGAAAAAAAAAAAGAAAAAGAAAAGAAAAAAAGAAGAAGAGGAGACAACCCTCTAGCGAGACAGAGAGCCAGGACCCTGTTGAATGAACTTTTTAGCAGCAATAACACTGATAACCGCCACGTAGTGAACAATTAAGTAGCGTAAAAAAAGACCAATAGGACGATATTCACGATTTCTAATTCGTAAAGAGTAAGTCTAAGGCACGTTAAAAAAAACGTATTCATCGGGCCGATCGTTCGCGAGATTACACCTCGCGTTTCCGCTAACAGCATAGTTTTCGCACAGTTCTTTTCGCAACGAATTTCGAAAGAAGCAAAAAGAGAAAAAGTAAACTCGTTCGTTTCACTTGACTCGCGTGACTTGTCTGCCTTCTATTGCACTGGTTCTATTCTTTATTCTTCTTCGCGTGGAAATAAAAGAAAAAAGGGGGGAGGGAGGGAGAAAGAAAGAAAAAGTTAAAAGGAGACGAAGCACATTTCTCGAACGATCGACTCGACGACAGTACATTGCTCAATACCTGTACTCTTGACACATCGGGACACGCAAAACGGAAACAAGACTCACTCTCTTGTGTTTCACGGTAGCCGTTGCAACCACACGACTCATGCGATTAACTCACGTGTAGACAAAAAAAAAAGAGAAAAAAAAGAAGAAGAAAATGATACCGTTCTAGTTTCGTATAGCCGCAACGGTGTATTCTTTGTAAAAAAAAAAGGGGGGGGGCGAGGGAGAGAGAGAGAGAGAAATCGAAGGAAGAGAGAAAAAGAAATAAGAAGGGGAGGAGAAGATCGCGATTTCTTTTTTTTTTCTTCGGTGGGCGAAAGAAAAGGGAGAAGGAAGAATGAAAGGGACGAGGGAGGGTGAGAGATTGCGAGAGGGGAGAGGACTCAAAGCCGTGCGAGAGACGCCGAGAGAATAAGTAATTTTTCGAATCGACTCGCGTCGGGTGGAAACTCTAGATAATCATTTCGAGGGTGCGTGAGTACGTGCGAGAGCGGAAGAATGGACAAATGGGACGAACCACGGTTCGAAAAGCGAAGTCGTACAGCGTATATCGAGGGAAAAACTATCGAACGGAGTTTGAAACAAGTACGATGTTTCCCAGCGTTTCAAGAGGACGGAGCGACGAGTTGATTAACTGCACGTCTTCTTCTTTCCTTCCTTTCTTTTTCCTTTTTTCTTTCCTTTTATTCAATTTCAGAATCTCACGTTTCGTCCATTTGATGGCGCGTATCCTCTCGAAAGACTGCGAAACATCGAGCGTAAAAAAAAAAAAAAAAAACTGTTCGACGTGTTCATTTTCTATGAATCGAGCGGCGAAACGATCGAGCACGCATGCGTAGATGAACCTTCTTTTTTCTGAACCGATTTAGCAAGGAAACAGAGGCCAAAATCAATTGTTCGTGTAAAGGGCGAAAGTAAAATGCGTTTGAACGTAAAAAAAGAGTGTGTGTGCGTGTGCGTGTGTGAGTGTATGTATGTGCGTGAGTATGTGTGTGTATGTAGGAAAGAAGAGAGACAGAAGAACCTTAGAAGATAAATCTTAACGTACATAACATAAACAACACACAACTGCCTAGAAATCTCAGATTAATAATATTATAACTTACTATATTATATACAATTACAACCGACATGTCCAAACGCACAAAAGAGCAAGTTTGGCAAGACGAGACACGCGCATGTAAATAGGATATATCGACGTGTAACCCGCAGATGTATATAACAGGGGATGATGTGCAGGAGATGACGCAGTTTCGAAAGCAAGTACCGATGCTCGAACTTGCAGCAAAGTTTCTATCTGATCGTTTCTGGCTGATGATTTTTCACTGAGATTCCTCGAGGGTGTTGCGACACGACCGATGGCCATTGCCGAGAACGAGAAGAATTTGGTAGCCACCTTGGTGCTACGAGAACAGATAAATCGAGCGAAATTGCAGAATTGCGTTTTCCTCGCTCGTTCGAGTGTTCAAAATGATTCTTCTTGAGAATTTTGTGCTTGTCGTTAAGTCGTTGGATCTTCTCCAGACATTTTCCACCCCTCCGCGTGTTATATCTTATCGCTTTGTTTCATAAAAAAAATTTCAACTTAGCTCGAGAAGAATCGTGAGAACTGAGAGAGCGAATTTGACTCGACTTAAGAAGAAAATCGGGAAAAACGCAACGCTGAGACGAACTTCGTTCATTTATCTGTTCATAGGCCGTTATAGATGTCGAACGCTCGAGAAAACGCGTGTCAGAATCGAGGACTTTTAGACGGTTTAACGGCGGCTTCGACGCAATCGCGAGAAAGAAACCCAGACCAGCAATCCATATGGAAATGTAAATGAACGTTCTCCAACATTAAAGGTTCACCTTGTGGATATTTTTTTTTCTTCTTTTTATATTTCTTTTTCAATTCCTGTTCGCAACCCAATCCCTGTTTGAACTTTATTTTGTCAATAAAGTGTTCTTTTCCTTGCGTCACGTTTTATTATTTTCACCGATTCAACGAACCTGAAACCCATTGCGTTTGCAACGATTGATCGTTTCATCGATGGGAGAAATGGAAATGACTTAACATTTCGCATTAAAACAAATTATGCTTTCGATAGGATGAATGAATAAAACGAATTCTCGAGCTATTCGGCAGACACTGCACGCGGAGATCTTTTTAGATGAATTTAAACTAATAAAAAAAAAGAGAGAATTTTACGAAATAAAGGGGCAGTTATTTGCGAGAGAACGCGCGTGCGCGAGAACGAGAGAGAGAGAGAGAGAGAGAGAGAGAGATTGTAAAGAAAACGTATGATGATAAGGAAGAAAGAGAGAGAGAGAGAGAGAGAGAGAGACGAAATGGAATGTATAGGTGATTATTAAAGAGACTATGAGAATTAAGATGATATAGAAAGTTTTAATAAATTAATTATTAACGCTACAAGCAAGAGACACTATTGATACCTACTACCTAAGGAAAATAGTACGTTCACGAGTATATTATATGAACAATTTACACCATCTTACGCACGATCATTCGATATTATCCACACAGGCGTACGTACATACACGAAATGAGAATATGCAGAATATGCCGCGCGTAAATAAATGAATCTCCCCGTTCGATCCAAGATTCATATAGTTACGAACGCGAAACAAACACACGCGAGACTTGCTACCCTACTTACCTACGTAAAAATTATATATTATATATATATATAAAATATAAATAAAAAAAACAAATATATATATATAAGTGAAGAATGAATGCGGAGCAAACGTGAAAGGAGCATTTTTTTAAGCAAAACCGGTCGGGCTAATTTTTCACGATTTCCACACACATACATACACACACGCTTCAGCTGACCGCGACGAATTTAGAAAAAATAAAAACCAAAAAAAAAAGTGAGAAAGAAGTATCCGAAAACGAAAAAAAGTGACACGCGATATTTATCGAGAGATTCAATTTACACCGGTGAGAGCGGTGAACCGTTCGGTATAAAGATCGTGCATAAAGTTGATTATAATTTTTAGGGACTTCGGTTTGTTTTGACGTTCGAGGGGAAACCCGCGGGAAACCGATCCGTTCGAATCGATGGTCGCGTAACGTCGAACGTTAATGTCGAACGGTGTTTATTAGAAACACGCGGAGGCCAATCCCGGAGGCACATTCCGCTTCGCGTATTTATTTGATCAGACGTATTCGTTCTGACAATGAGGAGAAGCACGCGCGTTTGCATTTTGCACGACGCGATCCATTTTGTTTAACAGCTTTTGTTTAACAGCCGTCTGTTAATCGAAACCGAAGTTCCAGCTGTTTGAAAGTCGGACTGGAAAATCAAGCCCTCCCGCCGAAACAAATAAATCGAAGTCCGCCTGGAAGAACGTTCTTCCCCCCACCCCCTCCCCGCGTGTTCGATTCTCTATTTTTTTTTCCACTATTTTGTTTCGTCTCTCAACGCCGCGAGCAATCTCTCGCGAACGAATCGCGTTACTGTCGCGTCGATGTTTCAAGACATCTAGCTCGCTCAGCGATACATGCGGGGCGAAATTTGCGCGAGAATGGTCTCGAAGTTGTTTTGGTCCGCAAAGAGACAGATTCGATTTTAAACGTCGACGTCGTGCACGCTCGCGTGATTAAAAAGAGAGAGAGAGAGAGAGAGAGAGAGGGAGAGAGAAAGGAAG
>WIUT01005050.1:0-15781 GCA_010645135.1 Tetragonula clypearis | reverse complement strand
AAATTTAATTTAAAGATGAAAATTTAAATTCAGTTTAATTTAATTTAAATGTTATTTAAAAATTCAAATTCAATTTAAAGATGAAAATTTAAATTTAATTTAATCTAAAAATTCAAATACAATTTAAAGATGAAAATTTAAATTTAATTTAATTTAAATGTTTAAAATTTAAAAATTCAAATTCAATGTAAAGATGAAAATTTAAATTTTATTTAATTTAATTTAAATGTTATTTAAAAATTCAAATTCAATTTAATGATGATGTTATTTGAAAATTTTTCAAAACACTCGGGTGTGGTACAGTAATGCACGCGATGATGCTGACGCTAAAGACGAAAGTTGTTCTTTAGGATCTGATAAATCCTGAAGAATCGATATTATGACTTTCAAAAGCACAGTCGTTCAGTTGTTAGGAAATTTGTAATTTCAATTACACGTAATTCTTCGCCCATCGTGTAAAAATGTACAATGCGATTGCAAATTGCAATTCCAACGATAGATAAAGATGCCATTTATGTAACAGACTCGGGTGAATTTCACTCGGCGAAGGGAGCAAGTTTAAAAGTTCCGCTGAATCACAATGACGCAGGGCTGACAAACGTGACACGCTGTTCAACGCGCGCGATACGCTCGCTGATTGAACGCTCCAATGCCTCTAATTTATAATCGTCGCCGCGCGCTCTTCTCATATTTTTCTCTTCGGCTTTCCTGATAAGTTGCCCCGCTCTATTCACCGACCAAAGTCGTTAAATAGTCGGTATTCCGGATCATCGTCGCACGCACAACGTCAAGATAACCATTTTAACTACAGAGAGAAGAGGTGACGCAAGCGCGTTACGCGGCATATTTTTCTGCTTCTGTTATTAATTAACAACGTACACAGATCAGATGAACGCGGCGTTGTTCCTTCATTTTTCACCGAACGATTTCGTAATATTACCCAGTGCAGTGTGTGCACAAGTCACGCGCTTGTTAGCTGCGAAAATTAACAAAAGGCTCGATACGCCATACGCTCTGTCGGTGTCTCGATTCATCCAAATGGACCCACACGACTGAAGCTTGCTAGCGAAGTGCAACGACGACGAGGTTAGGTTGGAATCGATCGTTTGGTTGGAAAATCGGACGAAAGTCAAGAGTAAGAAAGATTTCAGCATCGAGGCGTTTCTCGTTTCTCCGAAAAGATATTATATATATTCACACGAAATCGGTAATATGACTGAAAATTTACATTCGTTCGAGGCGAGAAACGCAACAGAGTGGCAAAGATGCGACAATGCGAAGGAAAATGGAAAGATGCATTCGTTCCCACGAATTTATTATTTACTTTACTTTGGATGGAGTGGACCTTTTTTCTTTTTTCTTTTTTTTTTTCCAATTCACGATGAGTTTGCAAAGCTAAACGCTCGGTAGCTGGAAATCGCAGATGGCAATATCGGGCGGATCTCGCCGCGCCATTGTGCGCTCATTGTCCCGTTGTTGAATAAGCAACACTTTTAGACAGCACTTAGGCGCTCCTCCTCAGGGGTGACACGCAACCACGACTCATCCTTATCTCTGCGCTGTCCTTTTTTTTTTTTCTTTTTCTTCCTTCTCGCTTCGTGTCCATTGTTCGCCACGAGCTTTCAGAACGGCACGTCATCCGCATTCTAAGTAAGCGTTCGATCGAAAACTTCGTCTCGTTTATCTCTTTTACATCCGTGTTATCAGGTTGGTAACTGCGATTTTTTTTCTTTTTTTTTTTTTTTTTTTTGTTTGATCTGCAAACGAATTTTCCGTGAGAAAGAAAAACCATCTCTTGCCGTCTTTTAGTTTTCTCCAACTTCAAAGTTTTTATTCCTTTTTTTCGAGAAAACGACTTGATATGATGATTGATTTTCTCCCATTTCGGAGATACTGCACAGTAAATGACGAAAATTGGTCGATTTTTCTTTCGATTTTGCATTTTGAAATCGTTAACGAGTGCATCTTTCTTTTTCTTTTTTCTTTCTTTCTTTTTAGCGAACTTGAACAGGCTATCAGGTATCAGGCTACGTGATAATTCGCGGTTTAAAACGAAGTTAGTTACATTTTAAGATATACATGTTAATCTATTAGAAAAAAAAAAAAACGCAATTACTTCTTGGCCGACCGAATATTTTTGTTTGGCCAGGTTTTCTGTTTCCTTTCATTTTTTAAAATTTCATTCACGTTCAGAAATATTTTCAAAAGTCACGAGGCGAAAAGAGAACATACGAAGGTTCAACAATTAAGGTTCAACGAACCGATAAGAAACAAGCTGCGCTAATGGAACGGCAAAAAGGTGCGAAACATCGTAATGTTTGACGATGGATCAAACGATCGTTAACCGTCAAACAATATGCAACCGTGTAAGCAGACAGCGTTTACGTATCAAGGGTCATTTATATTTCGCTCGGTCTACAATTTCGAAGCATCTTGCCTCTCTTCGATGCTCTCTCCCTCTCTCTCTTCTCGAGAACTGCGTTAATCGCCACGCGCGTCCGTCAAGCTGAATAAAGTAAATTACACGAAGCGATGCTTACGTGTCGGGATTTCTATGTGCCAGCCCTCATTATTCCAACAGCCGGCATTATCCAGTTACAGTGTTCCGTATTGTCTGCGAGATAACAGCCTGTGTGCGTTTACACTGTTTCTCGTTTCAGTCTCTCTGATCGACGGCCCTCGGTCAGCGCACGAAAACCACCGATGTAGCCTCGAGATACACACCAGTCTCGAGAGTCTCGAACCGTTTCTCTTTTCTTTTTTTTTTCTTATTTTTTTTTTTTTTTTTTTTTTGTTTTTGCATCGAGTCGAATTCGTTGATTCTCTAAATTCAGTCGTGTTCGTCGAGAGTAACGAATCTCTGTATATTTCATGAATATATAACACAGTTTAATTTTCTAAATCCATCGAGGTTCTCGAGATTCATGAAACTCTATAGTTTTCACTCCACATGTTACAATACATTACATGTTCTTTAAGAATTGTAGTCTCTGAGGAAATCAGTCAAAACTAAGGACTTCTCCAAGGATTAATCCACGATTCTGCACATCGATCCACAGATTTCTCAATCGTTTAACATTGCGGACGTACGCGTGCTAACAGCGACTTTATGACTCTCGACGTGTGGATGTTTATTTTTTACCTAATTTTCGTACCTAGGTTTCACGTAACGCTTGATTTATCACAGTTGTAGCGTGAGTCTGAAATAATCAAACGATAAGATTAACTGTTAACGTTATTTGAAATGTAAACGCGTCCAGTACTGTAAAGTCGCTGTTCGAACGCACACGTTCGCAGCTGTTAAATGATTAAGAAACTGTTCTCAAGAGACCTACGATTCCTTGGAAAAGTTCTCGTCATGAGTCAAATACAGAAAATTCAGAAAAAAAGAAGTTTCACCTTGGAACTCAAAGTCAAGATCAATTGTTTCAGCACGTTCTCTTACATTTCCATGGAACCGAACCGTTGCACAGTTCGTCTACGATACTTTCAACAAACTTTCATTTCCACTCTGTACAAATGAAGTCAGTGTTCACTCAAAAACAGACTCATTTCGATGAGTTCCGCATTTGCCTTGAAACAACGGACGAGAATTCATATCGGCAGACGTAGCGTGTCGTATCGGCGATATCGGCAATACAGTGGTGCTAGTGCAACGAACGCGTTGTCAATCTCGCGGACGCAAAGTGTACCGGGGACGAGACGAGGAACGCCAGGCGAAACGATTTGCAACGGGAGGAGCAGCCGGCGGGTAAAACTTCGTTTAGCATCGCATCGGGGTGAAACAAACCGGTCGCGTGCGTGTTGGCTGCGTACACGCCGCGCCGAGAGCGGGCCAGAGGGTCAATCTCCTCGCGTCTTCTTCTTATTCTTCCTCTTCGTCTTCTCTCTTTCCCTTCCGCGTCACTATCTTTTTGTTTCGCCCTGCCTCCCTTGCCCCCCTGCCCCTCGTTCTCCCATTCTGAGAGAGACTCCTCCGCGACTCTTCTTTTCTTCTTTCCTTCTCTTCTTCCCTTTTCTCTCTCTCTCTCTCTCTCTCTCCTTCTCGCCTTTTCCGCTCTTTCTCCTCTTCGTTGCACCCGCGTCTACGCTTATTGGCATCGTGTCTCTTTTTCTGCTCATCTTTTCGATTTTCTTCCACCACTCCTCGCGTTCCTCGTCCTCGCTTCTTGTTCTTCTTCTTCTTCTTCTTCTTCTTCTTCTTCTTTCTGTTCTGTTCTTTGACCACCCGTCTGCGCTTGTTCGCTCGGCCGGAGGTCGGGCATCATTGTCCCTGTGGACGTTCGAAAAGGGAAATCAGCCAGCTTGTTCAACGAAGCGCTGTTCGAAGCGCGGAAGGAAGTGGAGGAAAGAGGGGGGAAAGGAAGGAGGAGAGACGCGATAGGTAATCAGTTACTTCCGTTAAACGCTAGTTTAATTACGATTTTATACGAAACAGGAGTACGCACGAAGAACTGAAGAACACGAGCGCCAGGCAACGCCGTTGCGATGCAACTGTATTATATTATTATGTCTCTATCGACACCATTGCGGCCGCAATGGTGGCTGCAAACCAGATTTACAATATCGCTATAGATAGTTTTGATTTCCAACGAGCCGTGGAGATAATTAATTGTTGGCGCGCACGATGCGGAATAATTAGGGGAATCCGTGGGGGTGAATCCAACAGCGATATAAATATTAACGCGTTTAGGATTTCGACTAGCGCCAGCTTTCACGCAAAATCTTGTCGTGGATTTTAATACAAAAAAAAAAAGACGATGGAACAGCAATTACAAACCGTTGTTTATTATACCGCTACTTTGTTCGCCGTCTCTCTCTCTCTCTCTCTCTCTCTCTCTCTTCGGTTCACGATCAATTTATCATATTTTATCTGCTTTTGCTTTCATCGTATTCTCTCTTCGTATTATATGATAATATCTGTGCCTGTTGCTTTACGATTTGTTGATACGATGTATCCTAATTGCCTCCGGCAAGTATAAAACTGATGGGCGGGATTCTGGCGGCGTAAAACGTTTAACTTTTATTTGAGACATTGGCGGCCGTGTTTACTCGAAAACTGCACGGTTTGTTAAGCCCGAGTATGTTAAGTTTTTCTTACTTCGATCAACGACTGCAACACGGAACGTAAACAGGCATGCATTATGATAACTTGGCTTGAGTTAAATTCCTCGATTGAAAGAACGACTCGCAGCGCTCCGTAGTATAGTTACGTGCAGTTTAGTTTTTCGGCATTTCATTAGGCATTGCTACTAGTTTCTTCTATTTTTTTTCTTTTTTCTTTTTCGTCATTAAACGCGCAAACGCTTGTATAATTCATGAAAACATACAATTATCCGAGGCCTCGGGTTTCACGCTCGCTGCGTTTTGCTTGAATAAAATATCGTGTTTTCATTCATAAGGATCAAACTGCTTTATCTTTTCATTGACGTAGACGCGTAATTGACTCAGGTTTAGTCGCTCCGAGTAACTAACGTTCTCCGATCGGTTCAACGGTATCGCAAACCTCTGAAACTAAAAATTCCTCGCAGGTTTTCCGCAGGTTGCCCTCCCCGTTGCACGAAGCGATTATCGTTAAATTAACCCTGGAGATTAGACGCGCTAAATTTCACGGAATATAGTCGAGCGATCCCGTCGTCCGGCTAATTCGTAGCATTATCGCTATGAATGTATTCATCGTCATAAATTTGCATACGCTGTCACGACGATCGACGACGTCACGCGAAGCGAATTTCCGTAGAAGTGCACGGTAAGAACTCAATGAATTAATTAATCCAGCCAAACTATTATATTATACTTCGAGAAAAGGCTGTAATTAACGCCCTCCACAAGTTATTACACACACACACACACACACACATATATATATATATATATACGTTCAAGCTATTTGGAATTTTCATCGTAAAACGAAGAATTTTTCGAAAATTTGTTATAAAGTTATATACTGACATTTTAATATACAAGCACGTATACCGCTATCATTAGACGTGACTGTGTAGTTAAGATCAACTCAATTCAGCAAGAAGACGCTGTAAAATTTATCAAAATAACGTTAAAATGAACATTATTTCTCAATGTTTAGTATTATTGTACAGCACTGTATCATTTGTAAAATAAAGATTCTAAATATAGCATTACATAGTTTATATAATAAATTATTATTATTCAATATCATTTATTGTTATTTGGTACGTAAACAATAATACTGAAAATTTGGAACAAGCTCTTTCATTAATTTAAATTAATTTTCACACCATTAAAAAATTGTTTGTCAAAATCATCACCTCGAGATTAAGTTCACCTGCTCGCATTCGTGACGCATCTTAAATTCTAAACATTTCGTTTAACCTTTGCGCCTGTTGTAAAAATTGCAACATATACGTCAGAAGCAAAACTTATTAATAGTGACGACCTAAACGGAAAGTAACCAATAAACAGCCTGGCAAGGAACTCTGTTAATCAAGAACTCTGTTGAGTCGCGTTCCGCTGCGATTTTGTCTGTGCTCGAAATGAATCTGGCGCCGAATGCGTTGAAATAGTTGGCGATCGATTCGAAGAGACCCTTGCGATTCTGTTCGACAATATTATTTCGACAATAGTGTTGTTGCTACTACTTCGATTCGATTCAAATTCGCGATAAGACGCGATTTCTATTTCATTGGGATAAGTAATTATCGCATTTTCACAGTGCGTGTCAGTCTCTTGTTTTTCAACGTGACAAAGCAGTGCAAATTCTGTATGTACCTGTGCAGGTACAATCGTATGTTAATCGTTGTTAATCGACACTTTCAAAGGTTAGTTAAAAGAAAGAGAGTCACATTCTTTTTTTGGTTTAATCTTCCCGTGAAGATGAGAGTGGAGTCGGAGGAAGACGTATTTTCGTGCAACTGTGCTTTATTTATTTCCCCGAAAAAGAAACAAGGAAAATTCGCGACATTCATGGCGACGATGCTGTAAACGTAAGAATGGCACACAGATAATTTTTCAATTTTTCATAATGGATTCCGACCTAAACGACGATGTCTATTAAGAAAATATCTGCTATTTTATACTAAAAAAATACGACACTACTTGTGGGAAAAAATTCAGTGTAAACTTTGACCGGCCAATTACAACCAATCAATTACCCTGACGTGGTAACGTTATTTTCAACATTTTTACAGACGATTCGACGTTTGGAGAACCGCGTTTGGAGAACGCTAAACGATAACAGATCGTCGACCGGTCATGACAACAAAAGCAACAGTCGTGAATATTTGAAGATGGCAGCCATCTCAGCTAAGACTTTTCTTCTCAGCAAGCAAAAGCGGCCGTGCTATGGCCATTAGTCGTAAACTTCTACATCGAACTTAAACGATAAATTTCTTCGGTTTAGAACATTTTCACGCACGCGTTATCAGAATAGCGAGTCGATCGAAGGCCAACAAGGCCTGAACGACAGGCACACGATTGGCGCGAGCCTTAGCTTCTCGGAGATGAGACGATGAACCGAGTGTGAACGCGATTCGTGGAACGACGAAGGATGAACCGAAAGCTAGATCCCTTTCACCGTTTCGTTTCTTTCAGCTGGCTACCCGATTGTGAGCTGGTCTCTCCGCGCGACCGTTTCTGTTCTGTTGCTGCACGCACGGGCCGAAGTCAGTGGAATCGCCGTGAAACGCTAAACGTTATAATAACGGTCGTAACAACGGCAAAAAGGTCGTAATTTAAATTGAGCTTCTCGCTTGTCCGGCTGTAATAACTCTATTGCACGCTACTTGAAACGGAAACGCGAAGGAAGGACGGGCGTACGGTGGACGAAGGCGAGAAGAGGAGAGAAAGAGAGAGAGAGAGAGAGAAAGAGAGAGAGAGAGAGATAGGAAAGTGAAAGAAGGACGAGGTTAAGCCGTGAAAATGAGGGGCTGAAGGGAGTGCGACGAGAGCAGAGAGAGAAAGAGAGAGAGAGAAAACGGATCATAGCGGGTGGGTGTGAGTGATATCTGGCGACCCAGGTTAGGGTGCGCTGATCTAATTGATGGCCGTGCTGGGGACAGAGCCAGGATATGACGCGAATCCATTGTGGCTCGCATTATTATAATATATATTATATACGTATCCTCTACGAGAGATCGGGCAACGTGAGCGAGAAACACGCCACGGGGAAAGAAAAGAGACAGGGTTACGTGGCGAGCCCCCGGTGTAATAATCCGGCGACATTGTTCGACGCGACAGTTAGGGACAGCGGTCGGTAAGTGTCAGACAGATCGCGGGATACATCGTGTCTCGATAATCGGCGCGTTTGTTCGGCGAAACGGCGGTGGTGTCGCGCCGGAATTCGAGCCGCCGTCTTTCGAGGATTCGCCAGAGGAGGAAACGCTTACGCTGATCGATGTCTCTGATTCAACTTCGAATTTCGAAGGGACGAGACTCGAAGCTGAACCGAGTTGAGTTTAAAACTGAGTTCGGGAGAAGTTGAAGTAACGAGAGTTGCCGAGGTAATCGAAGTGAACGACGAAGAAAACGACGAGACGGTAGTCGTTCATCCGCCGACGTTGGAACAATAGTGCTTCAAATCGCGAGTGAAGGGAGACAATTTGCAGAAGGAGGGGAAAGGTCAACGTTAAGACGAGCAACTCGGGAAGAGAAATTACGAGAGAAACGTTCCGAATATTCAAAGAATAAATAAACAAGTAAATAAAAGTGGTGAAAAAAAAAATCGAAAGACAAGAAAAGATTCTTCTTAGGTGAATGGCTATATAAGGTTCGGAGCCCGAGGCTGAGCGAAGAAGAAGCCATCGAGTGAGGACGCGAGAGCTCGAGGGTGGCGCAGCAATCGAGATCGCGAGGCAACACGGTGGCGCTGGTGGTTTTTCCAAGTGGCGGCAGGCTGCCGATCTATCTCGCGGATCTACCTTCGACGCGGCTATTCGTTAAAAGACATGTCGGTAAGTCGTGCATGCCTGGCTTCGCTTCGCGTCAAGCGAAAATTGAAGCGCGAGCGAGCACTCGAGAAGGAAAGTGCGATGACACGGCCAGCGCACTTTTCGGCGCGGCGCGAAAGTCTCTCGCCGCGAGCCGCTGCGATTCTGAAACTTATAATGAAGAAAATCCTCGAGACGATCGAGGATACAGGAGAGAGAGAGAGAGAGAGAGAGAGAGAGAGAGTATAAGTGACACGTATACGAGGGGGTTGTCCTGCTCGTTCACCTCCCCTTGGAACGACGCGCACCCTTCTCCACCCTTTTCACCAGCCTCCGGGACTCAAAGTGTCCTCGTTATAGCAAAGTGAATGCCGCTTCGATGCGAAGCCGGATCACGCGCTACCGTCTAACGTTTAATTGCATCGGACTTTAGCACCGGATATAACTTCACTGCCGGAAATTAACAGGCCTTAACTATTGCCCGTGCGCGCGGACACACGTGTGTATAAATTATAGGCGTGCCAACTTTCACAGAGAGAGAGAGAGAGAGAGAGAGAGAGAGAGAGATTTGTAGCACGCGCGTGTGTATGTGTGTGTTTGTACATAGGTTGGTGGCAAAGGTTCACACGTGTAAAATTAGGCTGTGGGAATAAGCGTGCATGCGGCGAATTGGTTGGGCTTATAAGCGTGTCCGCCTCTGGACGCCCGTTATTAGAAGATCGAGCGAAACGTCACGGCGCGATAATTAATGTCCCGATACCGGCTAAGGCGAGCCGGCCGACCGAACCGAACCGAGGCTCCGAGGGTTATTACCGATTATGCAATATGTTTGCGAACGCGCGTCGGCTCCGATCTTCCTCCTCGGTTGCTCGTTTCAATTAGTTTCGCCAGCGCCAATCCCTCCGTCCAGCAATAAGACTTTGGCGTCCGTCTCTCTGGCGTCGAATTTTCTTGGTAAAGCCGTCGGAGTAGCGAGTACACTATTGGAAAACAATCGTATCACCCACGAATATTCCACCGACCGAAGCTCGACCGAAGACGCGCGAAACGAGAGAGAGAGAGAGAGAGAGAGAGAGAGAGAGATATCTTTGAAAGGGAACAAAGAATCCACGAAGAGAACGAAGGAAGCACGGGCCGAAGTGGGAACTTATCGGACACCCGATGGGCACGGCCGGGGCCCGAAATAATTGCCCGCAGTGAAATATAAATGATACGAAGATTGTGGAGCGGTACCGGGGGTATGTCCGTGACTGCTTGCCACGTGTGTACGCGTATGCGTGCGTGGCCCGTCGACTGGCTACTTGGTACGCGAGACGTACGCGCACGTAATTGCGTGCCCGTCCTGAAATTATTCATCTCCCCGACCACGGCTGATCCCAGCCACATCCCAGCGACCGACCGACCGACCGACCGACCGACCGACCGACCGACCGACCAACCGACCAACCGACCGACCGACCGGCCAGCCACCACCGGAGACCCCAGCCCCAGCTCACCGGTATGATAATGCATAGAAGTGCCAGTCATTATACTCATGCGTGTATCCACTGCCTCATCCAACCTACTCGCGTACGTAGATTACACCACCTAGAGATTCCTTTCCTCCTTTCCATTCTCCGCGTTAGTGCGTTCCTCCCTGATTTTTATCTTCGTTCCTCTTCTCCATCCCGTCGTTCGTTCTTTGCTCTTTACTTCGTTCTTTCGTTCGCGATTGATCGAGTCGACGAGAATTTTCGGAGGGCGGGGGGGGGGGATAAACTGATGGAGAGTATAGAGAAAATCTTCGACTTACCATAGGGAAAAAGAAAAACGTGCTGAGAAGAGAAGAGCACTCTTTTGCCATCAGGCAAACTCGAGACATTGTAACGTCGTCTTTAGAAATTGTAAGTGACGTGCCTTTTACGCGGGATCCAACAGCCTTGTCTCTCTTCTCAAGGGAATATCGACGAAAATCGAATGGATCGACGGATCGAACGAGGAACACCAATCCATCCTGCGACACCAACACTCTCCAAAACGGTTTCAATTTGAGTAATATTTAAACGCTCGCATCCCATTAAGCGTAATTCGTAAGCAGACATAATTCGTAAGCCGAGCGAAGCCAGTTGAGTTTGCAGTCTGAAGAGCTCGGTCGGTAACCGGTGCAATTGCAGATTGCGGGCACTCGCGCAGGTGGGACGTGTCGCGTTCTGGCACAATGTTGTTTCTCTCCTCTTTGCAGAAACTTCAATTACGCGCGAGCGGCAGCGTGCAATTACTCAGCGTGTACGCATTCTCTTCTCGCGTGCGCCGTACGTTACCGGGCCTCTTTTCTCGCTCTTCTTTTCTCGCTTCAGCAAGCCTTGCTCGTCGTCGTTAACCGGTGAGGAGAGGAGAGAGGAGAGGAGTGCCTGAACAACCGTACGATTAACCGAATTTCCAGTTCCATGTTTCGTGTATTCTCTCCGCGGACAGGACCGCGGTGCCACGCTCCGATTTGAGTCATTAAAACTCACTTAGGATAATACCCGGCGGTGATTCGTTTTTAAACGGAACACGCTCCCCCGAAGCAATTTTGTGCCGAATTCTCGCGGTGCCCCGTCGAAACGATATCGTCCGTGGTGAACGTTTCCAGACACACGTACCACTGAGAATAGCAATTTTCGAGCCGGCTCAGCGCGCCCAGTAAAACGCCGGAAAGAAACGTGATTCACAGGCACGCCCGAAACACACAAGTTCGAGCTCGAGTTCCAGTTGACGTCGAACTGACTGCCAGCTGGCTGATCGTTTTCTGACTTCCTTTCTTCCGATTCTGTCGGACGATGACGCGAGGATAGCGCGAATTTTACTCAAATCGATCGAACAAGTGTATGGCAAATACTTTTGCATCGATCGTTACAGAAGAGACGTATCGATGGCCGATCGAAGAGACACAGAAAAATGTCGCGAGGATGGCGCGAATTTTAGTCAAATGGATCGAGCAAGTACTTAGATCGTTACGCGTAGAAGAGAAATCGATGGCCAATCGGAGGATAAAAAGACAGAGGCAGACAGAGCGGAAGTTTGACGGATGATTCGCGATACATCGGCGAGGCGGCGCCATTGCCGTTTCCCCCTGTGGCGTTCTCTTTGTTTCTAGGGCCCCCCGAAGATAATGAACACAATTACGGCGAGCTTTTTGTTCTAGAAATTACACAGTAGTGCTCGGATGCATGTCTGCGGCTGATTGCTATCCCTGCCATCCTCACGGCGATACGTCCACACGTCGATGCCTCTGTACCCGTATACTGTACAGTGTATACCTGCCACGTGTGCACGCGTAGCGTCGCGAACGCACGGATACGTTTATCCACCAACACACGCGGCGAGGAAACGAAGGATTACGGCCCGGGCCGTAGGAGATTGTGTATGCGAGGCTGGAACCACCTCGACGCGAGAAGACCGAGTGCACGACGAGGAGGGGAGGCGAAGCAGTGGCAGTGAGGGGGGTGGGGGAGGGACAAGGGGACAGGGACACGGAGTAAGCTCTAATTGCATTCAATAAAGCAAATAATAGCAAGCTCATTAGAGCAGAGAGAGGAGCTGGCGAGTTGACCGTGGCTCGTATGCCAACCTGCCTACGCTCTCTGCCGCGGACGAAGGAAGAAGAAGAGGACGAGGAGTAGAGTAGCTTGGGGGATGAGGATGAGGATGAGGAGGACGACGACGACGACGACGACGACGACGACTACGACGACGACGACGACGACGACGACAACGACGACGAGGAGAAAAGTCAACGTCGAATCCCTTCGCGACCGAATCATTGTCCGGACGATCTTTACAACGTGATGAAGAAATGTTGGAGCACACGGATCGAGGACAGACCGAACTTTGAGGAAATTCACCAATACCTCGAGAGATTAGCCCTCGATTGAACGTTCGAGATACTCGAGACGATCGAGTAGCACGGACCAAACGGTTTTACAATCAGCCAGCGAGCATCCTGTACGTAAATTTTAGCCTTTCACGCCGATTTACTACTCTGTATATTTCTCTCGTATCAACTTCTCCTCTTATATATACTTCCGCCGGTGTATCATATCAGCCCATCTTAAATCATATACCATTTTCGGTTTTCATTCTCATCGTCGTTTTTCATATCGCGTGGTTTGTAAACATTCTTCCACTGCAAATACCATTATCGGTAATTGCTTCGGGATGCCCTGGCCATTAACTTTTAATGCTCAATTAGGTTTATGTGTGAATCAACTTTTGCGCATGTAGAAACGAATACACACGCATGCATTGAGTGTGCAAGAGAGAAAGAGTGAGAGAGAGAGAGAGAGAGAGAGAGAGAAAGAGAGTGTGAGACGCAGACAATTTCTGCAATCGAGAAACGAAGAAAAAAAAAAAACTCCACGTAATAAGAAAATCATATTGTCTTGTCCTTCAATCAACTGTAAATGATAGGTTGTAACGTGCGAAACAGTTGCTACTTCAACGTTGTAATCGTGATTTTACTTTACTTGCGAATATTCCAACGGCGAAACAAATTAGGCGACGCAACTCGAATGTTTAATACCTCAAGCTTATTTAGCGTCCGATGATAGTATCGCGACACTGCTCACTCTGAATGTACGCGTTGCATAAGCAAATAAGTAAATAAGATTTATCGGTCTGGAAGAAACGAAAAAGGAACGCAGCAAAAAGAACACGTGAATCTGAAGAAACGAGAGAATGCATGTATGGCATCGAGTAGCATCCGCTTAAGCGCCCGCCGTTTAACTCTAAACCTATCGAGTCTTCGTGTATTCCTACCGTGAGGGCTCGTACGACCACTTTGAAAAAAAAAAAAAAAAAAACATATTTCTTAATACGGAATGAAGATTATAAACAATTAGAATGGCGAACAAAATATTTTTTTTATATTTAAAAACAAGTGACGTTTATTTTATTCAGTTTCACCGCATTGTGAATATAAATTATAGGATCCTCGATTTACCACGTTACGTATTTTCCACATTTTAAATAGATTTTGTTCGTCTTATTGCCTTTGCAAAATCTTATCTGGCGTTATTTCCGGTCACGTGAATCTGTAGTTATGTTTGTGACTGTTTCTGTTGCTCTTCTTGATATTCGGTGGCAAGCTCTTCTCTCTCAATTGAAATGTAAAAAAATTTTGCCTCGAAATTCCTTCTTCCTTTTTCTTTGTATAAAATCCAAGCATTTATCTCGGCTAGAGCATCTCCGTTATTTAGATTTTACGCAGTACTTTCTAGCCATTTGGTCGATTACATCTACGCCGAATTTTGTAACTGTTGTAGAATTCTATTGTTTCTGGTATATCTGGGCATTATTTTTTTCAATTCCGAATGCATCGAACCAAGTATCGGTATCTTTTTATTCGGTTTAGCTTTGCAAATTGTCCGAGTACAATTATTTGATTTGTGCAAGGTTGTTGAGAAACGATTCATATTGTCCTTTATCTGTCTCTCCAATTTTGGTAGCTCTCTTCTATTTCCCCGAATAGTTCCAACAAGCGTAGGTTTTTCTTTTTGCTAAAAGTTTTGTCGCTAACGACATGCTTGTAAAAACATTGGTTATATTTCTTCCACAGTCCGTATAGAATTCTACTAATTTCAGGGAAGATTCTCTGCTTTCGTGTTTTCTCAAATATGAGGAAGCCGTTTACTATATATTCGCTTTCGACATCGGAAGCTAGTCAGAATCTTATACCAAATTTGTTCGGTTTATCGGCCGTTTATGTGCCGTGTAAATCTACACCTTGCTTTCGTTGGAAACAATTGTTCATCCGTAGACAGATATGGTCCTGGTCCTTTACAACAGTTTTGACAGTTACAAACCTTGGTTTATAACAGCTCGACTTGTTCTCAATGAATTTGCGTCAAAACTTTGGAAATCAAGACGAATTTATCCAAGGGGGCTGGCTTTGTCGATTTCTGTTATCAAACCGAACGAACCTTGTAACTTCTATAGTCATAGTATTGGAGGAAAATACCGGACCCCATTCATTTTCTTTTTTATCACGTTGCACAATGTTTTATAACGTAGCGAAAAGATTGCTAGGCATACTCTCGAATAAACAATTTTCTTTAGGTAGCAAATAAGACGATAGAAGACAAAGACTATAAATGCAGTGCAAAGAATATAAATACGGTCAAATGACCCCTCTCGCGCTAGGCAAGACAGACTAGAAATTTTTTTCAAAAAGTAAACAATAAGAAAAAAAAAAAGTGAATATTGAAAAATGCATCGTACGTGTGATATAAGAAAAGTCGTGAAGTTAAATGGCGATGACAACATCGTTACTAGCGCAGGATGTTCTAAAGGAAATTTGAAAAAGGATCGTCTGACCCTCCGCTTGGTAGGAGGTTTAGTGTTAAGCGAAGAGGTGTATTTTGAGAATTGTGAAATATCGGTAATATCGCTCGCTTCTGTATCGTCGTGTTTCGCGCGACCTTCTTCGCGTAGAGCGAGATAATTTTAAGAATTGACGGGGACTACTGTAAACTCGAGTAAACGTGCCATCCTGCGTTTTTCGACAGTTCGGTTAGCGTTTACTTTTCCAACGAGACAAGACTTTGGCGGGGGGGAAAGGGAACGTCGCGTAAATGGGTAAACGCGACGCGGGGGTATAGGTATTCTGCCGCCTCGCTGTCGAGCAACAGACAAACTGCATATCGATAGTCGGTAATAACAGGGCTCGCGCGCGCTTTGTTACAAACCAAATGGGACAATCAATACTCGCGAATGTTATTTCATACGAATTAAACAACGCGCGTGATACCTCGAACAAAGTAATTACCGATCCATTTGCTAACGCGTACCGAATACTTTAGGATATCACGTCCATCGCGTTGCCAGTTGGATCGTATCCTCGCGAGTAACTCGATCGT
>WIUT01005049.1:0-15783 GCA_010645135.1 Tetragonula clypearis | reverse complement strand
ATATATATGCTACTTCATATCCTTTACTTCACATGCATGTTTTAAAAACTATCTTTTTTTTTTTTTTTTAATTGCACCAAATAATATAATTTTTTTAATTTATTATATTTTAATGTAATGAAAATTTGTATTACTTTATGCGATTCGTATTAAGATGTCCGGGGACTGTACATGCACGATTTACACATGTATGTTTCAACGTGTATTTACATGTAAATAATATCACTGTTATCGTCCTAGCTAGTTCTATCATTTTGAATGATTCTGATCATGCTACTGATGTTCATTGCATACACATATACGCAACACAATATAAGCAACGATCTTGCGATACATTGAAATTACGTAAGGACACTTCTACACCACTATGGCTTCATATTAAATACTCTGTTACTTCATAATTGAAACGTTTTCAAGCTTGTGCTTATTAGAAATTTTCTCATACATTTATTCTACGTAAATTAAAAATATACGTACTGTTCTATCAACGGGTGGACTATTTGGAAATATCACATGACGGAGTTCCTGCATTAGATCGATATTCACTCTTTCTGGCGGAGAGTCAGATTCTTCCGGGGAACTAGGGCTTAATGGCGAGTATTGTTTCCTACTGTAATTTAAACAGTGCTAGCTTGACTTTGTAATGGAAATTGACACTTCGAAGGAGAAACTATAAAAACGAACCTCGAATCAGTGAAATTACTGTTACGTAATCGGAGATCTTTTCTATAACTAGTGGTGGCTGTGAAACCATTTGGCGATTTAGGTGGAGATGTAAAATCGATAGGCCTTCTATCCGACGTAGGCGAACTAGGCGCTGATCTTGGTTGATGAAACCTCATACTTGTATCGTTTCTATTTGATCGGCCTGAGAAATGAAAAAGAAAAGACTTGGTTGATACGTTATCTGGTACACTTTATAAGGGAGCCTCATAAAATTTTGTCATACCTTTCCACTTCAATCCTTTGTACGCTGTTTTCATATCCTTTCCTTTATCTTTTACCTGCAAGTAAAACTTTTGTTAACGGCAACTCTATTTTAAAAGTAAAGAGAATTTTATAGAGATTGAGTTTAATTGATAAGTAATCTTAATATTGGAATTATTACTGTAACTATTCTATTGTTAGGTTGCTTTTATTGCTATAGCATGTGTGTTGTAACGCACACGCACGTATATATGTATTAGCGAGACTTATGATTAGTATAAATAAGTTATGATTAGTATAATTAATACGACAGAACATATAATCAAAGAAACTGTAATTTAATCTGTATACACGAAACTTACTGATTTAACTGCATATTTTACAGCTGGATTGGCCTGGAATTGAGTGCAATCAAGAACACAAAAAAAATTTGACTTTACGTATTTCAATTTGACAGCTAATTTCCAGAATATTTCAGAGGAGAAGTTAATTCAATTAACGCACCTTGTCCTTCACACTGCGGAAAAACGCGGAACTTTCTTTTCGCATAGCGTACGTCCATTCGCGATATTGTTGCATAAATTTGCTACCAGATTTAGCAGAGTAGCTGCAGGCCTCCATTTCAAATTCGTCAGAAAAGCCAAGCCCTGAATTAAGCATATTCAGTCTTTCTTCTATGAACTAGAATTATTACCGTTATTAACATCTCGCTCAAAAATTTTTTAACAATCAATTTATTAAATATATATATTTATTTGTACTTGTTGAAATATCTGTAATTCCAACATTTTTCGCAAGAAGGGTTGCATTGACGATGGTCTGCTTTCCACAAATGCATTCTGATTAAACGTAATACTTTGTCCTTGCTCCAACGTTAATGCGTCCCTGTAGCCAGCTGTTAATTGCACCAACGCTCGCAAAAATGCCCTTGACACACCGTCTCCGAGTAAGGCAGATCTGTTGCGCAATGCCTTTTTCAAGTTTGCCACCTGGGACAAAGAAACTTTTTATTTTATTATTTAAGACGTGTTTCGACTCTTAATAATATCGTTCTTATTCCACGATTGAAATCACAATTTTATACGAACTACATCCTGAGGTAAAGACTCCAAGTCTTGAAACGGGGACTCTATGGTGTTTACGTCGGCATCCAATACAACTACTTCTCCTAAATCGCTTTTACGTACTCTCTAAGGGACAACAAAATGAAAAAATTAAACAACAAGGATACAAATCGTTTATGCCTGTGATTAATAAACTGTTGTACAAATACCTGAAGGGTTGGTGTAGGCACACCAATTAAAAATGGCATCGGCGCCAATAAATAATCAATTAAAGACAATGGTAGAACTGGGATGTATATGTGTTGCCAAATCATAGGATAAATCAAGGCGTTACATGCTTGAACACAAGCGCTTAATCTCGAGAGGCGTTTCGAGGTGAATATAATTCGACGTTCGTACAGCATGGAAGCGAATATGATCATCATATTGTGAGCATCAACGGCACTGTAATATTCGGTCAAGTTTCTCTAAAATGAAAGTATCGCAAGTAAAGTAGTGAATAATTCTCTTGAAATTAAGCTTTTTTTCTTTTTACTTACATTTTCAGGTATACTTGGCAATTGAAATTGTTTCGGACTTTGGCAAACAAAATTCTGGAAGTTATTAACAAAAAGTACTAATAGTACGAATATATATAAGAAATACGGCGTATAAGTAATAAAATCCTATTGAATAATTTACCACTTTAGAATTTGGTACGGGAATAGAAATAGAACTACCAGGAATGGGAACTGGGCTCTTATATACAGTCTCAAGAAATTTCCAAAGGTCTTCTCCAGTGCCATTGCTCATTAAAGTCGCAATGTTATTTAGAAGCCTGCTCGCAAACAATAAGTACAAGTGTATAAATACTCAAGTCGGGGTGGCTAGTTACGTCACTAACTTGTACCCTAAAGTAAAAACTAACTTGTAAAATATTTCGTGCCACGGTAGCGCGCTCAATATTACTAAAGCTGTATCTGTCTTTGGATCGTGTCTACAAAATCCAAATGTCCATTTCGAATCTATGCTAGTGAGTACAAACGAAAAGTGCTGCACCATCAAACTGGAAACAAATGTGCAAGTACGACGGTATCACGTTATGTCGGGAATTACATTGCGCTCGATTGACGTTGAACAGTCTTTTACTTTAACTTACTTCTCAATTTCGCATGGATAGGCAAATTTAGGGACAGACTTAAGTATTTCCTCATCTGAAAAAGATGTTGGGTATTTCTGCAATATCCAAGGCGGTTTCTCGCCAAGCGGTGCAGCCACCTCGCAGAAACACTCAAAAAGATGTTGCACATTGTCCCTGAAAATATCAATATATCGACCGTGATTGCAATTTCAAGAACAACGTGTCGTGTCTCAGACTGGAGATACTTTCACTTATTGTACGTGTCACCATTAAGGTAGCAGTGATACACATAAAACAACGAGGAAGAAAAACCGAACGTTGAGAATATTCGTGTGAAACGGTGTCTTTCGAAAACTGTTTGGAATAAAGGATCTATTTACCTCAATCTGGAACCCATGATAACAGCGAAAAAAAAATAAGTACTTTGTATTCTCTTGACGTCTATACGTCATTGTACGTACTACATGACAGCAATGCATTCCATTCACGTAAATTTCAATCGCATTGCGTGACTCGTGTGATCGCGCTGGCTCACCGAAATGTACAGTTTTACTTTTTTCTCTTACTGTTTCTTTCCTCTTCTTATCTTTTCACCAATGAATTCCAAACGTTACCACCAATTACTGTATCACCTATTATCTTCCACTAGTAAGAACATCTCGCATTGAAATCACGCCTACCAGATTAAATATACGAGTTTCCAAGTTTGTTGTTCTCCTGCGATAAGTGTGTCTAGTGTCTTTTCGACGGTCGGCATTCTAGGGGAAAAGTTTTCCCCTATGTCCCCTGTACGTGTTTTCCAGCATGTACCATTTTTCTTCTCATTTCGAACAAGTTCATGCGTACACGTTTCCCTTTTGTTTCTACATTTTACATTTTACTTCTCATTTTAGATCCTCGTGTATATATTTCATTATAGAAATCACTTACACATCTATAATCGTACGTTTCCAGATTCTAACATGCATTTTCTTATTCCGTGTCTTTTAGGATGGGTTAACACGAGAATGTACAATTATCAAGGTGATAATGTGAAAGATAATACAGAAGTGCTGAAGCAAGCAAGGCAAATAAGAAAAAGAGAGAGAGAGAGAGAGAGAGAGAGAGAAAATAGAATAAACCAAAAAAACAAAAAAGAAACGTATATTGCAAGAAGAGGAGGTACGATCACGAAAGTACCACATATTGATTTAGTTACTTTTTAGATCAGTCAATAAACATTAGAATATAATATTTATACAGTATTAAAATAGAAATCATCTTCTTCTATTTTGAATGAAAATTTCATTTTCTCTTTTTTTTTTTTTTTTTTTTTTTTTTTTTATAGAAATCCAACGACTAAGTGATCCAACTAGGGAATTAACAACTACATATGTCTTTCTTCGTGCCAATGTTACTAGAAAAAGTTTGACCACGTTATGACGAAAATATCACTAGAAAAAAGTAGCCACGCGTATTTTCGGTCGTATGTAATATCCGAAGGTGTGAAACATGGCTCTTAACCTGACCGTGAAAGTTCATCCTGTCGTCTTGTTTCAAATTGTCGACGCGTACGAGCGTCGGAAAGCGGAGTCTCACCGTGTAATTGGCACGTTACTAGGTAGCTCTTCATTTTCCGTTCAAACAAATACAAAAGCCTTGGAAACGACGTGAAATTATCGAGTTGTAAAACTTGACGTTTCGGCTTTGCAGAAGGTGTTCCTATTCTTTTTATAAATTAATATGCGCAGGTACTGCGGAGAAAGGAATGGTCGAAGTTACGAACTGTTTCTGCGTGCCACACAAAGAGTCCGAAAGCCAAGTCGAAGCTGATTTAACGTACGGGATCGATTTGTACGAATTGAATCATAGGGTCAATGCCCAGGAAAACATTGTCGGATGGTGGGCCACTGGAAACGAGGTAATTTACATCAATAATCATACGGGAAGTTGCATGTAATTGCATTAAAGAGTTTACATTGAAAGTTACACGTTCAGCGCAACACGAATGAAAATACTTGGTACAATTCTTGCAGGTTACTACTCACTCCTCGGTCATTCACGAATATTATGTCCGTGAATGCAATAATCCTGTTCATTTAACTGTCGACACAACACTGGCAAATACTACTAGAATGGGAATTAAAGCCTATGTCTGTGTTCCGTTGGGAGTGCCTAACGGAAAGCAAGGTTCCATGTTTACGCCGGTTAAAGTACAAGTACGTATTGTGTTATATTTTGCGCAACATGATTTTTTTAACTATCAACTGTATTTCTCTTTTTTATAGATCACATGTTACGAGCCGGAAATTGTTGGGCTACAGCTTTGTTCTAAAACCCAATTACCGGCGCATGCTCAAATAACCGGCGTTAAAACAGGAGGTGGCATAGAACCGATGATGGACCTTTCTCAAATAGCGGAAGCTAGCGCGAAACTTTCATCCATGTTGGAACAAGTACTTGCATACGTTGACGATGTATTAACTGGAAAGCAACCACCGGATAATCAGGTAATTGGATGTAGGTCGTCGAAGAGTTCTTCCCAAATTCTTAAACGATTTTCTTTCTTCTAGGTTGGTCGCGCTCTCCTAGATATGGTACATTCAGTACCGAAAATGTCGAGCGATCAGTTTGACGAAATGTTCAACAGCAATGTTAAAGATCTATTAATGGTTGTCGCGCTTTCGCAATTGATAAAAACACAACTTCAACTTAACGAGAAACTTACATTACTCACAACACTGTAAGCTCTGTATATAATATAATTGCCGAGTCCTGTAACGCAATTTGTATGAATAAAACACATTTTCAATTTTCAAATCTTTATCATGCTCATGCGACGTTAATTACAATGATAGCCGTAAGCCTGCGAGATGTTAATATATGAAGAATAAGAAGAAATAAATAAAGTTGTTCATATTTTATATATACATATAAATACAATAATTAAAATATCTTCTTTTTATTATAAAAAAAAAATATCACTTTATTAAATTAGGCAGTGTATTAGGTTTCATAGACGGTTGATTCGTCTCTCTGATTATCTATTAAGCTGACCCAGTCTGGAACTCTATCAGATTTCAAGTAATTTTCCTTCGTCAGGCATCTTAGTGGTAAATCTACACTTCCAAAGATAGCACCACCTAACCACGCTGTGTAATTTGGTTTACTGGGCGCAGCGTGAAACATGAATGTCTGAATTTTTAGCTTCTCGGAATAATAACTACTTTTCACGAGGGTTGAAAGCTCGGATTTGAGACGGCTTGCAAAGCCTTTTGTCATCGCCGTGCCACCGATTAACAGTATATTTTCTGCTAAAGTTCGTCTACTATCTATCGGACACTGCAATGAAAGTATATTTCTTTAAGTCCGGATTGAAAGAAACAGGAGAATTTAAAAATGCTTATGCCGGAGTTATACCTGAATAATAGCATTTAGGATCATTGTAGGTATACTGAGATTATCATTGTCCCTTTCCCATAATACTTCAAACGCTTTCTCTCTCATTTCGCCTGGTATGTTAATACTTTTAACTCCGGGATATTTAACCGCTGGAGGAGGCTTAGGAGCATCCGCTGTTCCCAATTTAGCCGATCTTTCTAACGTAGTAACAAAACACGTCCTCACTTTTATATCCTCTACAAGTTTCTCCGTGATGTTCGCATTAGGATATGTTTCCCTTAAAGATTTCATCAGATACCTGTTGCAAAAATATGATTGTTAACAAAATAAATTACATTAATGAAGTATTGATTGTAAAGCATTTAACCGACTCGTGTACAACTTGACCGCCCAAGGGAAGAGCCTGCCATGCCTTCAAGATTGGTTCACCCTCATAAATAGGAATTAACGTGGCCTCCTTGTATCCAACATCCAAAACTAAAGCTGAATTGACACCCAAGGTGCTGATAGTCGCTAAATGAGTGGACAACAGCATCAATGACCCAATTTCAAAGTGCCTGAACAATACTTTGGCCAACGTGTCCCTAAATTGTGTCGGCACCAATAGGGATTCTAAAATGACAATTCTAGCATCCTTTGGGCTTATGACGACATGCCTGTGTCAAAGAATACAGAATTAACACGCATGACAAAACATGAAACAACGTATCAAGTACAACGTATAAAATTTATACTTGAAGAACAAAGCGTGAAGAAATTCGACCAGCAGTTGATACAAATCTTCCGTGTCTTTGTAATCATAAATTCTTCGAAGCTCTTTGGTGTCTGAACACTTAATCTCCGTCCTTATTATACCGCGTGGAGTAGGCTCGCCAGCGTAACCAAACCTATTTTCAAATCACGCGTAAATATACATTATTAGCATGTTGGAATTTTTTTTCCCCCCCCCCCCCCCCCCCCCATAAAGATAAATGCACGTACTTTGTATATGCGCTGCCAATATCCAATATTACCATTTGTTTATCCGAAAAAAAACGGATGCCTTCGTAAGTACGAAGCATCTTGACAGATCTTTCTGTTGTACCGCGCAGTCCTGCTGTAATATAACCTAAAACATATAACTATAACCTAACATGTAACATATAACCTAAAAATCGACAAAGTGCAAATCGATCGGACAAATCTTCAAGCTTTTAGATCGACAGAGAGTCCGAATTAATGTAATTAATTGCTGTGAATGTTTTCTATTTTCATCCGCGCTCGATGTTTCGATTTTCATCGGCACTTGACACGAAACAGAAAAGTTACAGGCGATTGTAAACTTCCCTTTACACTTGGAATGCAAGCAGAACATACGAATCATTCAGTTCGAAACGCTTGAACTCTTCTTCAAGTTCCCCATTCTTTCCATATATCTATATATCTTATCGTCTATTTTTGCACTGCAAGGTAAGATTTTCACACAAACAGGGTTCAACGAAGACAATAAATAAACTATGAGTTTATAATAATTATATGACAAACTTTATTTATACCTAATAGAGGAAAATGCACATATCATTTAAACAATCATTTCAAGCTCCCTTGCATAATCGATGGCTAGCGTGGCCAGATCTGCGCTGGGAATTGGTTCTTCGGTTTTCTTTTCGTTAGCTGTACTGAAGTAGAAGTAACTGTCCTTCGCTAGATTCCAGTTCTTTTTCACCGCGAATGCTTTCATGTCATCCTCTGAGCTTAGGTTCAACATCCTCGAGGCGTCCTGAATGGAGATCTTGTCGTACGCGCTTTCCATGCACGCTCCTATCTCGTCGCGAACAGTGTTCAACAAAATATCTATGAAGAAATTGTAAGACGCTGCCGGTACGTTGCCCTTCGCTAAGAATATCTTATTGTATGAACCTTCCATTAAATACTGTTCCAAGCTCAACGGGTGTCTGATATAAACGTTGGATTGTATCTGATCCGAAGGCAGCAATTCCAATTCCGTGTGAAACTCGGCCACGCGGTTCTGAGACAGCAGGAATAAAAGATTCAAGCCAAGAAGATGGTACTTGTACGCAGACTCCATCAGTTCGGATTTATAATCGAAATAGTAACACTTCAATTGCGCCATGTAGCGTTCGAAGGAAGGTATATCCTCGGTCACGATGCTCCATTGCGCGCCAATCTCTAAAATATCACCTGCAACCCAAGCGTCGCAAAGCTCAGTAACAACGCTGAAATTCACACGTGTTATTCACGTTTGAAACTTACGCGCTATGAGTAGTTCATTTTGACTAGCCGTGCTATTCGACGTTGGCAGAAACATTAAGTGCGTAAGGCCAACCTGTGGAAATCAGTTGTACGATATAATTAATGGGTATATCATATGAGTGAAAATAGCGATGACAATACGCTTTTGACACAATGAACGGAAAGGTTATGTTGACGTCGTTTGCTAATCGAAAAGTCTGCGGAAATATTTTCGAATGAACTTTACACGTCTCGTGTATAGATCACCTTTAACTGATTGAGTAGTTCGCCGCATTTCTTCAAATTGCACGGGGTCGCCGCCCATTCGTCTTTCAAATTTTTGTACACGGGAACAACATCCTTCAACGCTGCCATTTTTGGGCACACTGTTATCATGCCGCTTAGGCTTCGTAAATATGCATTTTTACAGATGCGAGGTAGAAAGGAGAAAACAATAATGCAAATTGCACGAGAATAAGTGCTACTTAAGATATATATACGGCAACGAGAAATACAGGTATATCAACAAAAATACATATACACGTATATAATTTATCGTTAATTTTCTATTTATTAGATCAGCGTTACGTATAAAATTGACGAAACATTTAGAACATTCGACGAGGAAAAGTTATACGATTACGAATCTTGGCTGTTTCACGGATGCGTGCAAAGCGTCGAATTTTCACCAATCGGCCAATCGAAACGACGCGTTCGGTTAATCGTTTACTTGCACGTTACTTCGTAATTTACCTTCAATTACGCGTCAACGTGAACGATATTTCCCATTACAACTGTCGCGAATCGAAAATGGGAATATTTTGAAATTCGAAATTCCCGATGCGTTTCACGCGCATGAAATTGGAGAGATGCGCGCGTTGCGGCTACGTCTTAAGGCCGTGTCTATTAGTGCGAAGGGACTTGATGCACTTGAGAAAAACGATCTTTACCGGCCTTCAACTTCCTCTTCCCGTAACTGGATATAATGGCGTCTGGAGTAAGTCTCTCTCGTGCAATTCGAATTACTAAACATCGCGATCGTGGTGAACAGGCGGCAATACAGATGCCGATAGAAACGGAAATCAACGTGGATATTAACTAATGGTGGCCCGATTTATTTCAGACACTTTACACGTACCCGGAAAACTTCAGAGCTTACAAGGTGCTCATTGCGGCTCAGTATTCCGGTGCCCAGATCAAGATCGCCGATGATTTCGTTTTCGGCGAGACGAATAAAACCGAAGCGTTCCTGAAGAAGTTCCCACTGGGCAAGGTAAGGCTGTCTGTAATCCCCGGTATTTTCGTCATTTATTTATGTTACGTTTTTCTATGCAAACCAGCTGGTACGTTTTCTTCCTTTTTGTTTTTGCACAGACGACTTGCACATGGACGTTTTGTCGAAAGAGACTCTATACGACCGTATATAGAGTATTAGAAAATTTTCAAATTTTCTGTCAATTGTTTTCCCTCAGCATTGCCGGGATAATTTTGTTCTTCTGTTGATTATAATTCTCAATTGTTTACCAATACGTACGATCATCTTTTGTGTTAGGTTCCAGCGTTTGAAACATGCGACGGCAAGTGCATCACAGAGAGCAATGCAATTGCTTATTACGGTAGGGTTACACGATACGACAGCGTTGTATCAGCGATGTTACTTGGTACGTAACGAGAACCTTTATTTCTTAGTGGCCAATGACCAGCTGAGAGGCAAAACTGACCTTGAACGTGCAGAAATCATCCAGTGGTTCGGCTTTGCAGATTCTGAGATTCTGCCAGCTAGTTGCGCATGGGTGTTTCCATTGCTTGGAATAATGCCTTACAATAAACAGGTAGATAGATTCACTTCTATGAATTCTCCTTTAAAGGCAGGAATAATTGAATAATTGATTATTTTTGTAACTCAAGGAGATATATTAATTATTAGCATTCTGTCCAAATGCATGTGATTCCTACATATGTGTCTAACCAGATGCGTACAAATGTCATAATTCACAACTGAAACTGAGGGATTTTGTAATTTAAAATTGCAGAACGTAGAACACGCTAAGGATGATGTAAAGAAAGCGCTAACTGCCCTTAATTTTCATTTACTCACACGTACTTATCTAGTTGGAGAACGATTGACATTAGCAGATATTAGTGTAGCTATGACGTTACTTCATTTGTACCAATATATCCTCGAACCAAATCTACGTAAACCATACCAGAATGTAAATCGATGGTTCCAAACTGTCATTTATCAGCCTGAGTCAATGGCTGTAATCGGTGCCTTTAAATTGGCTGAGAAAACACTTGAATATGATCCAAAGAAATTCGCAGAAACTCAAGGAAAGGTTTGTATTTTCCTTTTCTTCAATTATATCCATAACAAATTACCACCCACGTTCAATATTTTAGTAACGAATTATAAAAATTTGTAGTCTTCGAAGAAAGAGAAAAAGGAGAAGGAATCGAAGAAAGAATCGAAGGAACCAAAAGAATCGAAGAAAGAGGCTGTCGAAGATCTTGATCCAACGGATGCTATTTTGGCCGCCGAACCTAAAAATACAAATCCTTTTGATACATTACCTAAAGGCACATTCGATCTTGATGACTTTAAGAGATTTTATTCTAACGAAGATGAGTCGAAGTCTATACCTTACTTCTGGCAAAAGTTCGATCCAGACCATTATAGTATTTGGCTTGGTGAATACAAATATAACAATGAGCTAACGAAGGTAACGTTTGAAAATATTTGAGCGACAGCATCGTTTTCATTATGTTTCTGCGTTCTAGTGTATATGCCCTTTGCTTACTTCGCGCAGGTTTTCATGTCTTGCAATCTCATAAGTGGAATGTATCAACGATTAGATAAAATGCGAAAAGCTGCGTTTGCCAGCGCCTGCCTTTTCGGTACGGATAACGACAGTAGCATCAGTGGTATTTGGGTTTGGCGCGGGCACGAACTCGCTTTCACGGTTGGTGTTCTTCTCTTCTCTTTGTGTCCTTTTAATTCTACAATTCGAAGTAACAGTCGCATTTTTCTTTTAACAGTTGAGTCCAGACTGGCAGGTAGATTATGAATCGTACAGTTGGACTAAATTAGACCCAACTAAAGAAGAAACAAAACAGTTGGTTCAACAATACTTCAGCTGGACCGGCACCGATAAGGAGGGGCGTAAATTTAATCAGGGAAAAATTTTCAAGTAAAAATTTGCCATATGCTTATTATTAAACAGAACACTTTGTTCGCATGAAATAAACGTAAAAAAAACTGATAAGATATTATCAAAGTTTACACGCAAACCCTTAGAATCCTGTATTGAAATAGGGTGATTTTCAGAAGAAGAAAAAAATGTTCCTTTCTGTAAGTCTCTGATCTGATAACTTTCGATGCTTTCGTCTTTTGAAACTTACATCGCGTTCATATTACAATACCGATCGAAAATTAGTTTTCAAACGCACGTTTCTCAGTATTTGGATTCATTTTAGTGTCACACGAGTGTCATTCAAATTTCAATGGAACATGAAACAACATATTTCACTTCTTCGTCTCTATATTTATAGAAATTTCTTTTTCATACGACTGCATTAAATTATTTAATTTATAAATTGTTTCTAACGTATGTCAAAAATAATTTAAATAGATTTAAGGTGTTACTTTGTTCATTTGTTATTGTTTAATAAAGAAGCATATAGCATGATTTTTGATATAGAAACAGAAAAATTACGGATACCACTTAAGTATGCTGCTATACGTACTATAATTCATCTTCCATATACTAGTTGTGTGAACTATAGTTTTAAATATAATGCATATTTTTACAAAAATGAAGTTGTTGATTCTTCGACATGCTACAATAAATTTCTATATTTCACGCACTTTGTATCAATATTTAAATATCAAATCCAAAGGCACAGAGATTGTGTTTCGATTATTATTTATTTTCGAGTTTCAACAAAAACAATGGCAAACGACAAAATGTTTTTTTACATTGTATTTACAAAAAAAAAAAGAAAAGATATCTTGCTGTTAATTTACGGCACTTAAAATCCTCTTTCGTCCATCCATGCTTTGACAAGATTTACAAAATCTCCTCTGAATTTAATTTCACCCAACAGTTCATTGGTGCGAATGCCTATTGGTTTCTTCACTCTTTTCTCTATATACTCTTTTAATTCAGATTCTAATGCCCAAATATCTCCGTGAATTTTGCGGACAGTAGTTATCCTTCGTAGCCCTCGATGAAATATCTCAAGGTAAACTGGTTGCATGTAGTTTTTCGTCCGGGGTATATAATACGGGTGGTCGTGCGGCTTGGCTATTAAATAATTGAACAAATTAACAAACTCCGTGACAAATATTACGCTTGAGTACACGAAATAAAACAACTTACCAACAGGTGGTTTCCATCTAGATGGATACTCTTTATCTTCTAGGCAGGGAACAGGTATGATCTTTGGTCTAAGTACACGTTCTACATATTCCCATTCTTTTGGATCTTTTGTCACCTCATAATCCGTGTATTTGGAGGGATCTGTATATTTGGGCGAGCTCGAGTAACTTCCCCATCTTTTTTGTATCTGTAACATGAATGAAAATATCTTGCACGAGGTTTTTCATTAAAACTGAATTCTATATATATATATAATTTATATTTTTATATACTTTTACGATATATATATATATGTATATCATAACAATCGTATAGGAAATAAAATAATTCTAAATGTCCTCAATATTGTTTTGACTAAACGAATACGAATATTTATAGGTTACCGTGTATAAACCGAGTAGAACGTAAGTAAATTTTCGAAGTAACACGTTGTTTCTCTTTCGACGAAAACTAGTCAGAAATTCTACCAAATGCATCTATAAAATTCATTCTGTCCACTTCTCTCTCCGGTGTTGTAACATGGCGTGCACTTCATTTTGCCCGACGTTTATCAACGACTTCAGCGGAAATTCTTAACAGTTCGTCGTTCCGTTCGACTAACAATCCGCTAATCTCGGGCGTCTTCGTCGATGGCAAAGAACCTCGACGAGTAAAATTTTTCGCGCAGCGTAGAAATGCCGGATGCACGCGTCTGTCGAAGCTCTTCAAAAAAAAAAAGAAAAAAAAAAAAGAAAAAAAAGAAAAAAAAAAGGAAAAAAAAAGGCGAAATTCCCGAAAGACAAAGTCAGATAAATAAAAGCTAACAGGCGACGGACACTGGGACATGGGATCAGGCATGGGCCCTTCGTCGGGTTTATCTCGATCATTACGGGAAACGTGGTTCGCACGATTCGGATACCTCGAGGACGCGTGATTGGCCAGTAAGCCAGGGAATACCTGAGCGATGAATACCGGCGAAATGCCGCTGGAGAGAAGACGATGCTCGCCAGGAGAACAGTGAGGAACGAACGTGTAAAGCGTCGAACGTGCGAAAATCCGAAGGGCGGCCATTTTGATCTGAGTAAATAAGGGTCGGTGGCCGCCATTGGTGCGCACGGGCGCGTCTTCCTTTTCGTTCTCGTGCCAGATCGAGTATTTCTCGGCGACGCGCTTGCACCGCTGCCGTTTCCCGTTCTCCGCAGATAGGCGGTCGTGGCCAGTCTCGATCCCGATAGACGAACGCCTCGCCTGGCCAGCTGGATAACGTGAAATTCAGCAAATAACGGCGGCGCCAGTTATCGCGAACACTGTATAGATTTCGAAGTGCCGCGTTGTTCGGAATTTCGCTGGAACGTTGCCGACCATCGCCAGCCTGCCCTTGGACGGTTTCTCGACCCGATAGTAAGTACGTGATTTACATTTGGCGAACATGCGGCGAACGACGGGCCGCGTTAAGCGAACGGGGTTGAATTTTGCAGAAAATCGCTGGCCGAGTTAACGCGAACGGACTATGGACCTGGGAGAGGTCGCGTGCTCCACCGTCAGGTGGCGGTAGCCACAAAACAGTGGGACATCGTACAGACACCCTGCAACGGGACCTGTGCTTTTCACCGAATTGTTTTCCGCCGTTTTTCCCCGTTAAAAGCACGCTGTTCCGCGGTAATTTCTCGCCTCCTAGGTAAGTACAGCCGACGGCCTGGGCGTACGCGCGGCCGATTTCGCCGACAGCCTCGCGACAACCGCGTAATAAACCACGGAAATCTCGAGTCGGGGCCCGACCTTTTGTTTATTCGTGGCGATTTTTTTTTTCTACGCGACGTCGATTTCTCGCGTGATTTCACGACACTCGCCGCACGGCTAACCCCCGATTTCCATCGCGGCCAGTTGGCCCGCGGCCCGCCCTCGCCGCCCGTGCGAAATTCCACCGGATCGCCGCCGTGATTGCCGAAATATCGCGGCAAATATTTCGAAGTGGTAGTCCCCTGGCTCGTGAAGAGGCGCCCGTGTATCCGTGTAAATGCAAACTTTGTCACGTAATTTTTCTGACCGCCAGGGCCGCATCTATCAACCCCGCTATCCGGCCGGCCGCTATCCACCTACTCACGTCCAAGACGAATTATGTAGCTTTTCCACTTGGTGTACAGTCAATTTATATTCCTGTTGTCTTGCTTAGAAAGAGGAAAGGTATATTTTCTTCATTTTCATAATTTCCTTTTTCTTTTTTTTTTCTTTTTTTTTTTTTCCCCCCTTGGAAAAAATTTTGCTCCTTTATGCGACACATGATTCATACACATATATATATATATATATATATACATATGTATATGTATATATATATATATATATATATATAGCAGCTATAAAAAATATTTCCATGTGGTTGTACTTGTCATAGCATTTATGTACTAATTAACTAAAGTCCAAGTATTTATATTATTCGTGTCATATTTGTTTAATTCCACTTTCATATGACTATTAAAATTTCATGCCTGTTTGGTAAACATTTTGTTGTTACTGTATTTTTGGAATATAATATATTTTCTTCATTTATAATTTTATTCGTTTTTGTGACACACATATACAGGCATACTATGTGTGTGTGTACATATGATGATGATGATGATGATGATGATGATGATGATGAGATATATACATGTAGCAATTACAAAAAGTATTTGTATATAATTGTACTTATCATAGC
>WIUT01005048.1:0-15783 GCA_010645135.1 Tetragonula clypearis | reverse complement strand
ATTACTTTGATTTCTAGTAAATAAAGATAAAATAAAATTCATTATATTATTTCTTTAGTTATCGTTGTAAAAGTCATTGCATCATTGTGGGGGAAAAATTGTAACATGATTCAAAGAATGAAGCTCTCTGCGAGCTGGAATTTCGTTTACTTGCAGAAGGAACAGTTGTGGCTGTTCGCGTCAATTTAATATCTAGGAATTGATAGTTATTTGATACTTTTATCACGCTGTGTGTCGACGAGACACGAGGCGAAGTAATAAATTATAAACAAATAAATGACGTTTAAGTTACATGATGTTGGAAATAGTTAGGGGTTCGCTCAGATTGATCAAGTCAGTCGAAGATCATAGGAAACGATTTTTTTTATCAATTTGTAAATACTAGTGAAAGAACGTTACGTACGGACACTATCATTAAACTAAGTGAATTAATACCAGATGAGAAGAAATCAGAAACAATCGCAATTTCTATAACGGACATAAAACTCCGAGGTATTGAAAATTTTGACGAACCAAGTTATTTCCAATATCCTGTCTCTGAACTTAACGTTCTCCAATCGTTATTAAAATATATACGTTAAACACAAAATATAATCAGTTACTTAAGAAAATGAAAAAAAAAACAATAATTTGAACTTCCATGGAGAAAATAACAATACAGAAATGCGAATTGTTTGAAATTTAGTGAACGAGAATGATAAAAAAAAAGAAAAAAACTAGCAGCAAGCAATTCTTGAAACGACACGCGTTACAGCTGACGTTCTCCAAATTACTCGCGAAAGAAAAGAAATATATTAAAACGCGCGACGATATCGTAATTATCAAAAAAAAAAAAAAACTTGAATTTCACCGTAGAGAAAATAATATAGAAATTCGAGTTGTTATAGAAATTTGGTAAACGAGAGTGATACGACGAGAGGGCAAGCAATTTTTAAGACGACACCCGTTAGAATTAATGTTTCAGCGTTGGCGGCGGGGGTGATGGTCGCCAAGCCTCCATTAAAAAGTTGTTAAACGCAGCCTGACGGCGCCCCGCGGCAAATTGGAACCCCATCATAAGTCTTCCTTGTATATAATATACATGGCTGTTAGAGCAAGCCATCTACAAGATAGCGATATCAAAGTAATTAGTATTCGATGAGGATATTTTGATCGACCTTATGGATGAAACTGATAACAACCAATGCTTCCTACGTATCAACGTATACGCATTTGCGAAGCACTTTGATTTTTCTAGTATTTTCACTGAAAACGGGCAAATACGATAGAAGATAATAATTCAACAATTTATTATCGACGGTAGCATCCTTTGGTAAATTAATATATAATACAAAGTACAAGTATACAATATCTAAGAGAAATATATAAATAGAGTGAAAAAAAAAATCGTGTACACATGCACAAAAAAAGGTTTTGATCATTTGTTTTATTCGTGATTGCTTATTATTTTCAACGATGCAGTTGCATTATCGTGTATAATTGTAATAATTAACGCAAATTATAAATAATTAATATAAATATCCCTTGAAAAGTATCTTCAAAATATTTTCGCGAGTTGTGTTGCCCTTTCTCTGAATTCAAGTTATATATCTTTTAAATGAAATTCGTGTTAAGCTGCACGCAATATTAAAACTACAAAAACATAAATATTATCAAGCCTGTTCGGTTACTTTGCAGATGTATAATTTGTAATAAATGAAGATAAAGATATTGAGATAGTTATTATCAATTGAAAAATTAATAATTCCTGTAACTATGATTGATAGTATCGGTAATTTTTTTTTTTTTTTTACATAATTCGTTATTTTATTTCGAGAATTATCGCGAAAGGATTCAACAGAAATGATATACATCACGGGAAACAAATTGAAAAATAAAATACAACGAGCATACGCCCACGCACTTTGGTGTTGTTCGCAATGAGATTTATTTATCAAACAACTACGATAATTACGCGAATAATTTATGACATTATAACAATTGCGTAAGTCAAATGTATTTGATTCAACCAATTCTAACTTCCTCCCAAGATAGATATTATAAATATACCAAATTATAAATGAATTCTATAATTTAATTTAATCTCAAGTCTCAGCAAAACATAGCACAATATTAAATTATACTTCACTAGATTCCTTGACTTATGTTTCATTTGACATTATTAAATGTTTCATGAACATATAAAGTAAAAATATAACTCATAATTCACTCGTAGAAAGTAAGAAATATAAAAAATAAACATATTTAACATTTAATTATTTAATTGTTACCATATTAATATTAGATTTTATTATTGTATAATATTAATTATTGCATGATAATTAAATAACTTTTTGAATGAATCAATTTAATTAATTATGCTGCTCAACTTTAATAATTAATAAAATACATACTAATATTAATAACTCAATATACCAAATTTAATTGTAAAAAAAAAAAGAGAGACAATTTATAAAGACTGACTCTTACAATTTTCAAATTCTTTCTTCCTATTTTCTTCTCTCTTATCCATTTCTTACTATACTTACTAATCAAGCTGTAGAATTACTTTCAAAATACAGCGTACCATCTATTTTTTCTCAGCTTTCAATCAACAGTGGCCATTTTATTTTCTCATTATCATTTGCTAAATGCCGCAGTATATTATTGTCATGGTACATAAAAACATTGAAAAATTTCTTTTATGGTTTGAATCCAATATGAAAAATGAAAATCTGATATGATTTTTATCTAACTTTGAATATTATTCAAAATATCATACATAATATCGTACATCACAAATTATAGGCAGTCATGACAAAGAGGAGGCTTCGATCTTCAAAACCATCGTACAGTCAATCGTGTTTGACATGTTATGACAATTTATAGCATTTTCAAGAAGAAAAGTGTCTTCCCTATTCGCTACATGAAGTAAGAACAATCTTAGAATAAAATGAAATGGGTGCGTTTTGATAATAGTTTTAAAATAAAACCTAGGTTGATTGTTGTACAATTTGCTTCTTTTTTACGAAATTATATATAACAGTTTAAATACTTAATTTCAAAATGTTAATGGAAATCATTACGACTGACAACAAAGTACCATCTCTTTGTAACAAAAAATCTTTTCGATCGAAATCGAATATCGAAAAAATATTGGATTAATATCTTTAACGTACGTTCATTTTAAATTGACAAAAAAAAAAAAAAAAAAAAGAAAGAAAAGACTGCGAATTTCAATTCGATTCACGAATATGGAAGATTTCTGTGCACAATCGTCGAACCGTTCGCGTTTTGATCGAGACACTTTTTGCCAAAGGTAAATGCAAGGCAGTGGCCGATCCTTTTGTTTGTAGGGCAATCGATCTTTATTTCCTTTTTTTCTTTCTTTCTTTCTTCTCCTCTTTTCCCTACCTCGTTTAAGCAACAAACTGATCTCGATACGCTCTTACCTACGCAGCTTTATATTTTACAGCGGTGCCGGCGCACATCCTTTACACACCTTTTCCATTCCACGTACTTTTAAACCATCCTCTCTCTGGAAGCTCACCCTCCTTCTCCTCCTCGCCCCCGCCTGCCCTTCCCCTTGCCACTCCGATGCTTTTTACGCGGCGCTTTTCTCTTATTTTTGAACCTCTCGTTGCTTCGGCCAAGAGTTTCTAGTCAGCGTTCTACGTAGAAACGTTGAACTTGTTCGAGAGCTTTTTTCGAGAAAAAAGCACAGTCGTAGAGAAGACCGGCAGATATGGAAGGAAAATGTCAAACAAATTTATCGTGCCCTCCCCCCACCCCCCACCCTCAGCACCACCACCAGACGCTAAACTGTAAAGAGCATTTCTTGCTTCTCTTTTATAGCGTGCTCGAGCACAAATATCAAGGGATAATTCGAACGATGAACGGTGAAATCGCGTCAAGATCACATAACGATCTATCTGCCTGTCTAACCTAGATGGTTTTTGCAAACACGTCTCACAGTCAGTCTCGTTTCGTTCGAATCGTTTTACACGAGCTTCGCAGTTACACGAATTGTTTCCGAAGATTTTTTTTTCTGCGCCTTTTCTTCGCAGTTACATGGCGAAATGATGCAGTTAAAAATTAAATCAGACGAAATTACGCGTATGGGGGGATCAACTTTCAAAAAGACAAAGAGAGATTAATGGAACAACGGGATTCCATTATTTCGAGATCTTTATTTTCCGTGAATTATCAATATTTTACAAGGAATTATCGATTTTTTACATTTCACCCATTTTCTATTAATTTTCGCCGTCATCTCGCTTCGTTGTTTCACTGTTGCGATGCATATTGTAAATTTACCGCGTGTTGTGTCGTTTTTCGTCCGATCGTTTGCTGCTTGAAGATACGATAGAATATCAATTCTGTATTTGTGTAATGAAGCGTGGAGTTGATCAGTTCGACCGAAATAGTGACTAAATTCTGCTTTATTATTGTATGGTAATAAAATTGATCTCGAAAAGAGCAATGAAATTTTGGTTAATAAAGTTGACAGCATTATCGTCCTACTCGTTAATTTCATGCTCAAAAATTAGATACACGACTGCAAGATGTGCGTAACAAGATTTATTTATCGTTTTAATTGCAAAATTAACTTAAATACCAATTCAATGAAGTTTAGAAATAAATATCAGTATCGTCGGTCGAAAAACGACATTTTCACTCAAATTTTCGTTCGCAAGATATCCCCACGGGTATCCCGAAAAAAGTTTTCTGCCGGTTTTTCGTGCGAAAAATGAGAGGAATTCTTGCTTCAAAACGAAATTCACTCGTCAAAATATAAACCTTCGTATTTTCAACTTTCTCCCAGTATAACTTTTTTGATAATTTATAAATGGCGTTTTCGTAAAAATCCTTGATTTTACCGCGGAAAAATTCTCCCACGCACTTCTTCTTTCGCATCCTCATTGTTGCTCACGTTCCATCTTGCCACGAGTCAAAAATCCTCTTCCAATGGTTTACCAATGTCGATTCTTCCTTTTTCCACAAATTCTCTTGAACTCTTTCCGACTTACAAGCGACTAATAAATTCTTCCTATTTTTTTTTTTTTCTCGAAAACTCGTACGTCAGTCCGAAGAGTAATCAGATCATCGTTTCACCAGAAAGTCTCCGATACCACGCAACTTCCACAAACCACAACGTATCTTTTCACAATGATAATGCTATCACACCGCGAAGAACTTCGATAATTACAAACTGTTCGTAGCCAAGTGATATAATAAGTAAACTTCGAAAACCTCATCCCTTTCTCTCGTTCGTAATTCATAATCTTGATAATTTTCGTATCGGCGACGTTCTCTCTTTTTTTCTTCTTCTTCTTCTTCTTGCCCCGCTCCCCCGATATTTCGATATAACGAACGAAGAGAACTGCGTCTTGGAGCTTTCCAACACCGCCAGCCACCGAGAAGATTAACACGCTTTACCCCAGGGTTACTTATCCCCTTCAACGGGTGATTATAAACGTCGTTCGGGTGAACTTTCCCGAAGATTGGTGGTTATCCTGCGAAAGATTATTTTGAGACCCGGGCGGTTTCGTTCGTTCGTTCGTTGAACAACGAACGGGGCTACATCACGAGAGGGTGGGCCCCGGTGGCGCGCGGGGATGAAAAATAAACCGGGGTCTGGCAGCGCGGCGGAAACCGCGGCAAGTCGAAAAAACCGCGATGCGGCATTACCAATTCCTTTCGCCCGGCCACGCATCCCTTTTTTTTTTCTTTTCTTTTCTTTTTTTTTTTCTTTTTTTTACGTACGCACGCAAGGTGGATGGACGGGGTCAGCTTTCAGGGTAACGCGGTTAAGAAAATGTTTTTAAAATAATTTTGCACTTACCTCGGGATCCAGCGAGCCAGCTGGACGAGAAGGAGAGCGAACAACCCCTTCGTCGAATCGTGTCGAAGAAGAACGAGAGCGGGGGGAAGGGAAAAGAAGAAGAGCAGCGAACGAGAAAGAGAAGAAAGGGAAGCTTTATAGAATATTTTCAGCCCTCTTACGTGTATTTAACGACGAGAGAAAAATCGGGCGGGGAATTTCCAAGCACGTGAAGGTGAGTCGTGCGTTCGTGAACAATTATTAGACGCGTGTCTAAATTAATTAGGTGTGTGTGTGTGTGTGTGTCGAACGTTGTTTTGTGCATAAGTGGCGAATGAAAGAAAGTTCAAAACAGGCGAATGATAACTAGGAAATGTAATAGAATTATATTTGATGAAGCTGACGAATAAATAATTGCGACACACGCGTGCGCAAATTTATAGACAATTTTAAATTTTCTTTTGTACATTACGTAATTGCACGTTGATAATAATTACGTTACTTAATAAGGAACAGCGAATAAATGATTGTTATTAAATACTGATAAAAAATGTTTAGTACGTTTAGTCATTCTCATACATACACATGTATGTATATAAACACTGTGTAGACAATTTTAAACTTCCTTTTGCATATAAATATAATTGCACATATATTTAATGATGGTTGTATTAAATGAAAATAACAAATAGATGATTGTTACTGTTGATGGAGAATCTTCTGTTCATACATGTAACGTGTAATAGACAATTCTAAACTAATTGTAATTATGCAATTATATCATATAAATAATTGAACGTAATTACGTAATCAGAATGACGTTCAATCAAGCTTGACTTGCATGTAACAATTGAACAATATTTTAAAAATCGAAATCTAGTTTCTAGAAAAAAATTTTCAAACTGACGATACTCTTACAGAGGCATGCTACATTAAATAATAATACTACATTAATTGATTTAACTTTTATGTCTACAAAATTGATGCTACTTTTTCATCATTGAACACTGTCTGTGTATTAAATGTTATAGATACTAACAAACAGGTCTGCAGATTTTTATGCATTTATACGTTTTTACAAACGCCATTAAAGAAATAGAAGCTACATAAAAATTTGTTTCATCTACCATTTATTTTTTGATATTTCGTATATTTTTGGACATCAAGTGTACCCTCGGGATTTTTTCGTATTCATGAATATCCCTAAAAATATATAAAAATCCGCGGTGCAGTGACGAGAAAAGATTTGTCCAAAATTTGTAGTTGCCAATTACTTCGTTGTATACATATGCATCACCATGCACAAATAATTGAACATTTAGCGCAGATGCGATAAAATTGCCTGGTCACAGTCCCAACAGTCACGATTGACGAACGTTTTTTTCTACTATTAATTTTCTGCATTTTCAAGTTTCACATTCATTTTTGATAAATAGCTTCGCGAAATCTGTGCAAACCATTTACAAAACGTAGTAAAAAGCGCATAACGCGTGCATTTCGATCCCCCTGAAATTGGCAACAACGAACGAACAACATTCAGAGTCACTCTACAGAGTCTCCAACCATTTGTTTATCATATTTTTTTATCAATATCCCTGTAACTGTACACTTTAAGATTAAATTAATGATCAAATTCGTTTGAATCTTACACACTTTGCATTCCAACAATTCGAACGTGTCCAAACGAATTACACGGTATATAATATAATTCTACAATCCTCTTGAAACTGATCTTTTTTTTTCTAGAATCTGTTCGTTGTTCCCTCACCCCCACCTCCCCCTCCCGTTGCATCAACTCGATATCACATCAAACAATGTGGCTGGGCTATATATAATTTTACGTGTTATTGGCACGACGAACGAAAGATGCCGGCGAATTGTTTACGTCGTGCCCGATTGAAAAAAAAAAAGAGAGAAAAATGCGTAGAGTGCATCGGCCCTACCTGTTGACCCAGCCCAGTTGCTCGAAACTTTGCTCGGCCGCCACAAGCAAATTTCGCGAGTCCGCGAGCGCGCTTTTTCATCCAGGAGGAAATCAGGTCACGCGCTTTTCATACAAGTATTTCGCCAGTTAACGGCAGTATTTCGTTTTATTCTCTCTCTCTCTCTCTCTCTCTCTCTTTTTTCATTTCGCGGCAGCCGCTCGATTGAGGTGTGTCGCATTCTGACGCATGAAAATGGCCCAAAGGGATGCGCCAGCCATGATCGATGCTCCATCCGATCGGAGACTACCGAAACTGCCCGTCAAATAATATATTCATAGCTTCCGGATGGTTGAACGCGACTCTCGAAATCCTCTGCCGCCACCCCCTCGCCGCCATCTTCCTCTCCCCCGCGCGCAACCACCCGCGCAACCCGTTGCCACCGCTCTGCAACCACCCTCCATTCCGCGTATCACCATGCGCCTGCATCCGCACGCAAATCGACTGTCGAATAATTATCGAAAATACACGGCTGAACAGCTTACTTCTCTCTCTCTCCGTCTATTTTTTTTTCTCTGTCTTTCTCTCATTTTCCTCTCTCCTTTCTTTTTTCTCTATCGTTGGTACCGTTTTCTGTGTGGGTGCCAACCAATACCAGGTTAAAACGAGTGTTCGACGAAAGGGGGGACGGGGGTGTACTGTTAGAAAAATATAAAAAAGTTGACGATTTATCGAAAGGGAAGAAAGTTCGCTTATTGCTGTTGCCGTTGTGAAAGATATATAATTCTGAAGAAGAAGAACTGGGACAACTCTCTGGGAGAACTTCTCGCTCTCTTTATTTTGTCCTTTTCTGTCTTTCCGCGATCTGTCAACGTTAAGTTCCTAAATTCCATTAGATAACGGAATCTTTCAAATTTTTTTCAGCGATGTTAAATTTCGAGTGACATCTCTCTTAAACATTCTTCGTTGATCGACGAATCTGGCTGTTTGTAATGGATAAATTTTTAATAATTTTTTTTAAAGCTACGCTAACGTTTCGTATCCTTTAACATTCCGGTCTTTATATTTTTTTTATATCACCTTTGGAATTCATTGGAATCACTACTGTAGTCAACGTATGTTCACTTCGTTTTCACGTAGCGCTGTAGATTAAAACAAGCATTCGGCCGAAACGAAACAGTTGACTGATTATAAATACGAAGTACAAATTTGTTACGTGTCAATAATTATTCGTTAGATCTATCGTACTGATAAATGCGAGAAAGCTAAGCTAATGATTCATAGAAACAAAGAAACTTTGAATTCCATTAACTAACTAGCGAGTAAATCAATAGTATGAATATAAAAGTCGAAAGGTAAAAAAAAAAAAAAAAAAAAGATCAAAAGGCAAATATCGACGAGAATGGAAATTTACTTGATTCACGTCCGAACAACCGAGGTGATTATACTTTTATCCTTTTTATTTTCAGTCTTGTCTCAAACGAGACAATAATTTTCGGGGAATTTCGACGATTCCTCGATAATTTTTGATAAATTAATAAATTTCAAATATCCAAGTGCTTTACGATTATTAATCGTGATTTAATTTACAATTAAAGCCAACCCGACGGATTGCAAGTACAACCAGTTTCAAAGGATTTTGTATTTTAAACCGATGCGATTATCGCAAACAAAATGTTATCCTCTAGGGGGTGAGAGGAAAGAGAAAGGGAGGGAGGGGGTGGAAGGTTTTCAGATAACGAGCAGTTTGGATTACAGTGCAAGCGAAATTGAAATGAAGTGTTGACGAGACACGGTCAACAGAGCAAAAAATGAAAATTCATTAGAAGAAGGGGGGGGGGGGAGGACAACTTGGTTATTTACGTAGTCAATAACGGTAGATATCTTCCGAACGACTTTTTAAATCTTTAATTAACTTCGTCCTGACATTCAATTATCCTTTTAAATGGCATTACGTTTAAACTAGCAAGCACGTTCCAAGGGGCTTTCAAATCATCCGCGGAAGTAATCTGCAAAGTTATGGAGAAACATGGAAACTTAATCCCTTAATTAAGTTTCTACTGAATGTTTCTGGCACGTGAATCTCGGTGAAAAAAAAACGAACTAATAATCGTCGAAAAATGATTCTGTCGGAAGAATTTGAAATTGTGCCTTGCACAGTCGAGATTTTAGTGATTTCTTCTAGAAGAAGAGAATCGAAGAATTATCGAAAGAGTTTGTAAGAGGTTTCTAGCAAACGACCGAGAAAGCAAAAAATATAAGATAGATGAAAATATTTCAATATTATCCGTCAGGTGAAAATTGTAATAATTCTCTGAAAGAAGTGTTTAAAAATTATATTTAAAAGAATAAATCGCAAGTCCCGCAAGGAAACAAGAGAGGAGATGTTCTATTTGAAAAGTTTGAAAAATTGTCCTTCACGTCGTAATTTTTGCAATTTTACTTCGACGAGAGTAATTAAAAATTAATAAGAAGTAATGAATCATAATGTGCGAACGATATTTTATCGGAAAAAATAAGCAACTTTTCTGATAATTCAAAGACTGCACGTATCTGCAAAAAGTGGATGTTTTAGAAAGTATTATTTAAAAATTCAAAAATTTCGAATTATCCTTTTGAAAATACATAAAACTATGTTTTGCTCAACGGGAATTAAATCAGGTAATCTTGTTCACAAAATAATTAAACAGATTGTGATGTTTATTTACCGAAAGTAGATGTGTGTTTTTCGTTTCAATGTATAATTGAAAAACGTTTGCACAAGAGATATTGAGATAAAATTTTCACAGTGACGAATTCGATTAAAAATGAGATAAAATTTATATGAAAATTATTAATCACAACATTAATGTACGTCGATCAGTAGATTCAACATTTGTTTATTAAACGACTATATATATATATATATAATTTATTTATATAATCAATATTTAAATAATATTTTTATATAAATTATATTTGACTGACATTTTCAATGGCGACATATTTATTTTATCAATTTATTCGTGACAATATTGTTAAATATCTTTTAAACGCAACGTTATATAGTAAATTTTTGTCATAATCAACTGCAACAAAATATAATAAAATAACAAGTAATTCTTTGTTTTATTTTAGTTAACTAAAAATTTCGTAACAAACCTGTCAACGAAAGGATATTTATCGTTCATAATTTTATCATTAAAAGAAATTAATATTTCATCTTCATCAAAAATTATCAATATTCTAGCTGCTGAAAGCAAAGCGATAAAATTCACAGTTACATATATATTTTTTTCAATCGTTTGAATTTTTCGAGAAAAAAAGTACGACGTAAAGTCATCTTCATTCGAAAGGACTTCACTTCAGTTTGGCCTGTCTCGCGCTTTAAAACGAGGCCAAACGAGGATCGATCGCACGATCTTCTTTTACGAAGTTGTACGTCAGTGTCAAATTATTGACAATTTTTCGTTGCTGCAATTAATTACGCTCTTCCGGCGGCGTAAATTTTCGCTATTCGCAGACAACGAACGCAGAAGTAGAAGTCTTGACGGTACAAGATTTAATAACCTAGAGATCCAGAAATTTTTACCCATTCTCCATTGATTCATTCGTTCAGATTAATCGTAAATCGCTGACATTTTCCCTACAACCTTTCGCCGCGTGATATTCCAATTTTTTTTTCACGGAACGCACATTTACTTACCACTTTTGTTTGAACACTGAAATTCGGGACACCCTGTATAATACAGGCTAACTTCTGCCAGTCGAAGTGACGACAGGACAAGCTGGTTTTTTGTCGTTTTACAGACGAAATGCATTCCCTGTACAGGCGGTACACCGTTCATCTATCAGATATCGCGATAGGAGGTCCTGTTCGTTGTAATCGGGTAGAAAACTCAATCGCGATCTGACTTTCGCATCGGTAGTTCCACTCATTGTTATTGATTCGATATTGAATAGGTGGTTACGGATAAAGAGAAAAGATCCGATTTTTTTCGGCGTACCACAGCGAGGAGAACGGGGTCGGAACGACAGATCGGTTGGAATGGTCCTCTCTCGTTTCAAATAATTATATCCCTCTCGTTAACACTGTTCGTTTTTACAGCAAAAAATACAACGAAGGTGTGTCCACGTGCTGCAATGATTTCTTTCTTCAATCTTGCGAAACATACTAACCGCTTGTAAGTACGATACATCATCGATCGATTCGTATCAACCGTTCAGGAACATCTATATTATACTCCGCACAATATTAAATTTCACGATTATACACAAACGTGAGGGAGGGGGAGAATTACAGGTGCTCGTAGATGTATTTATTTTTATTTCCTTCATCGTGAATCTGATTTGATTCTAGCGTACCTGAATAAAGCTTGATTTTTGAAAATACTTGGTAACTTGATAAATCTGGGAACATTCTTTGTTTATTTGTACGAATATTGTGGCAAACGTTTTTGTACAATACAAAACGAGTTGTGACATCAATATGGGAACATTTACTGTCGTTTAACCTATCTAATTGTTATTATTAATATCATTTATTACGAGGAAGTCTAGATCATCAACATCGGACGTTGTCCCTGAAGGATCAACCCTCTGAGCATTAATGAGTGTTAGAGAATCCGAGAATCCAAAGTATCGATTACACAGATAATTTTACAATACTGAAACGATTGATTTACTTGTCAGTGCTTCAAAGATGTCACAGTTTACATATTGAATGAATATATCGAAAGATATATGTTTAAAGACGAATGCATTCTTAATTTGTCATGCACATTCGGCACTGAACATTTAGACTTTTGATAATTTTTAAAACGGATTACCGAAACTTTTCTTTTTTCAATGAATTTACATTATAAAATTCTACGTTGTCTGCCGCGAAGAGAAAATTTCAAGGATTCGTTCAATGTTTTTTCATGATTTTATAATTTACGAACATGAAATTATCTCCACGGGATTGTATTTTTCGTATTTTTTACGAAATTTCAAGAGATTGAAGTATTCATAATATTGTGACAAATTATTGCTCGGTAAACGGATTATCGATTAACAATGCAATGGCACGTGTTCTTGCGTGTGTGTGTGTGTGTGTGTTTTTTTTAATTATTTCATTTCCGCGTTTTATTTGCGCGGTAAGTATGAAAGTATTACACTACGTGAGACGAAATTCAATCTACATAGGACAGAATTATTACACGTAAATGCTGTAATAAATACAATAATGTATAAATCCTTCTTGCAGTCATATTGTGTGCGTATTGTTATCAGCGAAACGTATGAATTAATAATAAATTAATAATTACTATTACTATTCTCTCGTTAAATCAACAGATATGTTTTAATGCAATGAATGTTAATTGTCTGTGAGACCGCGTAGTTGTTGCATAAGTTTAATCGTCTTTTGGTATTTAAAAGTTCACGATCAGGCTGCTGATTTTCACGATATTTTATTTCCAAACTTTTCTCAACATTTTCTTTTTTTTTTTTTTTTTCATTTTATCTTCAAGCGTAGCCAAAGAGACAGAATGTTGCAATATCTATGAAATCTATGAAGATTTTTTTATGTCCGTGAAAAAGAACAATTTCAATTTCTTTTTTGCAATTTATGGCAAACCGGAAGTTGTAAGAATGCATGTGATATGTATAAAATATATAGAAATCCAAGGTACAATACTCATTGCAACATTTAAAGTGTGAAAACCGCCTGTACTTAGATTCTTAGTGTAACATTTATAATTTATATTTGCAGAGACGACCACAGTGTACAAACTAACTAAAGGAATTAGTACAAGTAAAACTAAAAAATTTAAAGAGAAGAAGATATTGATGTTATATTAATGTTAAATGAAAATATCGATTGATCGGATCAATCCGTTTATAAATCATTGGATACTTATTTTGAACAAAATGACTATTACAACAATCAATACAATGCTCTCAGAAGACTCTGTTGTTTAACACTAGAACGTATAAAAATTGTATCAGACGAATTATAGTGCAAAGAATGGGAAGAAGTTTGTAATACAATGAAGAACACGAATATTTATATTTATATATTTTACAAAAATTATTCAAATCTCTCTTAAAAATGCAATGTTGTAAGTCTGCAAAACTACTCGGAAAAATTACAAGTTTGTCATGTTGATCACTTTGGTAGTTCTAATATTAATTTCGTCGTATTCACAGCAATATCTTGACGCGAGATTGACAATATGTGTAATTTAAATAAATATCATCGATCATATTATAAAATATGAACCAATTACTTATTGAAGAAAGAAAACAAAAAAAGGACTATAACATACGATAACTAAAAATTACCGTGCCAGAAAAGATAAACAGAATAAAATTTCATTTTTACACAAGACAATGCTCCAAAGTACATTTTTAAAAATCTGTATAAGTTATTTGAAGAATATTCAGAAGACGCAAATTAAAAGATTACAATACAACCTTCAACTTATAATGCAAACGCGAATGATCAAGTTATTTTTCACGTAAATCATAAGCATCAGCACATCATAATTTATTAAATGTCTATATAATTTATTAACAGAAGTACATACATAGTAAATCGATACTTATTTAGCAGTAAAGAGATTTAGATCACAAATCGAAGAATATTCGCAGAAAGCCCAATAAGTACGAAAATTAACAAATTTTAACACCCTGATCGAAAATTAAAAATCTATGCTTCAACAAAAACACTGCGACACGCAATTTCAGTGAGATTTATTTTCTTTTTTTTTTTTTTCTTTTGGTAAGTGCTTATCAACAGTACTAAAACATGACATCAATGGTAAATGATTTTAACCCCCGTCCGTCTCTCGTTCCTTCCAATTTAATTTATCCGTTGGTATCAGATCTTTACGCAGACGTAAAAGAATTAAATACGAGAAGAAAGGAGGAAAGAAGTAACAAATTGATATATTTAGACAAAAATTTCTACTCAATTGTATATAAGCCTGGTCTCTCAAGTACAGACACGCTCGATTCTACGATTCTGTGATCTTACAAATTTTACTTAAGTTAGGAAAAAATTGTGAAATCGATTTGCGAAAATTGGCAACAAAAAACGACAGACGTTGAGACGGACCTCTTGCAACAACCTCTCAGTAACACCTTTCTTTCTTCAACTGTTCCTGAAGAGTTCGATACTCGACACACTTACGTACGCCACATTTTGCTACAAATAATATAGCACACGGCGGCCAATTGTAGTTGCGTGCATTTAACAGATACGAGTTCGAGGGAAACAGATCGAGAAGGGGGGTGCAGGCTGCCGGTTCTTTTTGCAAATTAATCGAAGGACTGTTCGTGTGACCCTGCTTTTCTGGGGCACGTGCCCATGGGTATCGGTATTTCGGGGTACGTTAATACCTCACTATCCAGACGGATAGAGAGAGAACAGAGCGAAACATCCACTCCTGTACATTGTTTGCGGCTTGGAATCAATAAAAGCATAGCTTTAGGCGACGGTGGTCACCATGGCAACCAGAGACCCATCCGTGTACCCTGCTTCTCTCTCTCTCTCTCTCTCTCTCTCTACCTTCAATTTCTCTCTCTCTCTTCTCTTCTCTCTCCTCTCCTCTCTCGCTCTCTCAATTTTACACACACGCACACGTACACGCACCCTCTCACCCTCGTGTTCTTCTCACAATTTCTCTCTCTCTCTCTCTCTCTCTCTCTCTCTCTCGTTATTTCTCCTTGCTTCTCTCCCTTCGAACGTGTATAACACATCTGCCTTCTTCTTCGTCCTCTTTCTCTGTCTCGGAGAAACGTTCTTCGTCTCTTTCGTTTCTCCATTTTTCCATCCCGGTTTTCGTCGACTCTCGAGTCTCTCTGTTTCCATTATTTTCTCGTTCTTTTTAACTTTGATCCTCGCGCGAATAATATCCAGTTTTCTGTTTTTTTCTTCCCCCCCCCCCCCTCTGTCTAAGCTCGTCCTTTTTCTCTGATTTTCTTTTTTTTGTCTCCGCTTTTGCATCTCAATTCTCTCTCTCTCTCTCTCTCTCTCATTCTCGTGTACGTTAGCCTGCTGGAGATGGGATTTGAAACAGGAGAGAGCAGAAC
>WIUT01005047.1:0-15784 GCA_010645135.1 Tetragonula clypearis | reverse complement strand
AATAATATATTTGTATATATTAATATACAATATACAATATTACCGGTCGGTAATGTATTGAAATATATAAATATATTACTATATGATGACAATACTTTACCGACCGATAGCGATAAATAGTAGTCGATTAATAGGCTACCGGTCGGTAAAGTGTTAACATAGAATATGTTTTAACCGGGAGTGTTGGGGCAAAAAGTGTAACGAAATGTGCAACGAAAACGCGTCACTCTCTCGATCAGGAACTTGGAGGAGGAAGAGGATGTCACGTGATTAAGGAAAGAGATAAGTTTACGAGCGATGTGTGCCATCGGTTGTAGATGCTGTAAACGAGTGAGGTGTTAAAGTTGTCGAGACACAGATGATGGGCAAGCGGGATTAGTGAGGAAAATACAAATATAGTTAATAAAATTATAGTTACCACCGACCAATTCTGCCAATAAAAAATTAACAGGAATAAAAATAAAGCAAACATACATGAAAGGGTGTCAAGTTTTATTTCCTTACAGAAATGAAGCCAGACATATTCTATGGGACAGGCTTTAACACTAGAACTACCAACAGTTAAGGCGAAGTTATTTCTACCAAAATTATTTTGTTTTCTAATAAATAAAAATAATATAAAATTCATTATATCATTTCTTTAGTTATCACTGTAAAAGTCGTTGCATCATTGTGGGGGAAGAAAATTGTAACATGAAATAGAAATTTTAATATGAAATTAACCACTGTAAAACCAGTTATTTTGACTGGTGTGTGGTAGTTCTAGTGTTAAGGGCGTTAAAGCCATTCATTTTTTTTTTCTTTCGTGAATGTAAGAAAATTACGCGAACACTCGTGTTCTCGATGCTTTACACTTTATATGACTACGCAGCGCGGCCGTGTTGTAGCTCGCTCGATTAGCTCTGTACTCTGGATAGAATCCAATTGAGCTCGCCTGCATTTCCGACTGTCCTTTATAGTCCACAGGTAGTGTTCGTTGTCCTTCTAGGAGCTAGCCGATCGTAGAAAATCGAGGAGTACTATTTAATTGTTTTATGATTGACCTTCGACATGGGTCCCATAGTATTGTCGACCTTCTTTACATTTCCAGGAATCTGGCAGGTCGTAGAAGGTCGAGAGGTCCTGTTACTTATTTTATGATTGACCTTCGACATGGGTTCCACAGTACTGTCGGCTTTCTTTACATGAAGAATTTTATCACGAAGAAGTCCATTTTTATCGCGGAGCTTTCGACGTTCGAAAATCGATTTTTTGCCAGTTCTTTCGAAAGAGAGAGAGAGAGAGAGAGAGAGAAAGCTCCAGACGTAATCAGAAATCGAGCGCTTCGAAAACACTCAAGAAAGCACGATAAACGAGGGAAATTTTCAAAGAACACTCGAGCTTCTATCACCGGAGAGCTCGGGAATCGATAAAGGCGATCGACTTCCGTGTTTACCGCCTCATCGAAATCATTACGCGGTCGTTGTTGACCTATTCGACGAACTTCCGACGGTCATTTCCCTGGGTTCTCTCGATCGATAGCCTCGATCCCTTACCTTCCAGTTTCTCTCTCTCTCTCTCTCTCTCTCTTTTCTCTCGATCTTTTCTTTTTCCTGTGAAGCTCTCTGGTCTCCGGGTTTGCTCATTTCCACTCGTTTTCCTTTCTTTCTTCCTCCGTGTGTGCGCGAAACCGGGCTGGTTCTACCTCTCGGTTCTCGATGTATATACAAGGTGTCCCGCGATTCGTGGTCAACTGACCGGGTGGTGACTTCTGACACGTAAAAACGTGTCGAGAAGAGAGAGAGAGAGAGAGAGAGAGAGAGAGGGAGTAAAATTTTGTTCGTTCGAAGCCTCTCGGTGTTCGTGATGGGATCGTGAGTTTGAAAATTCATCGAGTGTATTTAAATTTAGTTCCAATTCCAGACAGAGAGAAATCATTTATTCCACGTACGAAAACAAGCGAACCTCGTTTTTCGATAAGAATTTCGTTCTCGAAAATTCGATTACGTTTGATACAAGGTAATTCAAAGTTTCGTTCGCGTCGCGAAAACGACGAGAGAATTTTATTCTACAATTTCGCTTGTTAAAATATTCTCTCGTATCGATTACTATCGCGTCTGTCCAGCATGGAACAGGAAAGCATCCAAATTCAAGCGTCTATAGTTCGGCAGAAAATTTCAAACTCGTTCCGGTGAAAAAAAAAAAAGAAAAAAAAGTTTCGTTCTTTCTTTTTTACACGTCAGTCGTGGTTGACCACGAGTCAACGCGGGGTACACCCTGTATATTCTCGGCGTTGGCATCGATCAGCGGCCACTTTATCACGGTGGAAACGGTGCACGCCACGCTTTATCGCCGGACCGCATTATGGCGATACGTCAGCGCGCGGTTTTGCCGGCATCAATTGCCATTCAAATCGTCGCCGGATCGCCGATGACTGTCGCTGCTGATGACGCTGAAAAGCCGCCAGCTGCTGGATCTTTTCGTTCCTCACGATCGATTCGACGCTTCTGCCAAAGTGTATAAGTATGTTACGCACATACGCGCGCAATAGGATGACCATCTAATGGGATTAGCCAGACGTAGGGAACGCCACGAAATTATTTTTCACGCCCCTGTCACGTGAGTGTCGAAGTGCGATTCTCGACTGCGTGGCGAACCGTGTTCATCTAGAATTTCTCGTTGAATAAGAGAAATTCTCGAGAAATCGCGTTCTTTGTTTGCTAGTATCGTCTAATCCCAATGAATATTTCATTCGTTTCACTTCTCGTCCCGAAGAAGCTCCTCTCGTTGCGAATTGGCCGGATGTCCAACGAACTTCGACTCCGAATTTCAACCTCGCCGATTAAATGACCCGTGAATTTTTTCGTTTAATTCAGTTGAGCAAGCAAGCGGAGAAATTAGTTTCCAAAGTGGAGAGGAGAAAATTTAGCAAATGAAATTCCGGGGAATGGGAAAAATTTCAAGAGCGCGCCGAATGCTATTTAACGCCAGGAACATAATGCATAGCGTGAGATTGATCGAGGGTGCTTTGAACATATACGAAAACTCCCATTTTGCACTCGAGCAATGTGAAAAATGGAAAATTCGTGTGTGTTTTTTCTTTTTTTTTTTTCAATTTCTGTCAATTTCAACGAACGAATAGTTGCATCGCACTCGTATAAAAGTAGTACGGATCAACGATTCACCGTCCGTTATTTTCCTCGAAAGATCCTCAGAAAATAAAACACTTCGTTCGGTGCCGTTCGTGATCGATTGCAAAAATCGTTTCGCAAACAATCTGACAGCGAGAGAAAATAAAATGGCCTGTTTCCATTGCGAGTAGTACCGGTCAATGATTCAGCCCCATCTTTGACAAAATTCTTAGAAACTAAACTAGATCGACTCAACTTTTTTTTCCACTAATATTTCCACGTGTAAATCGATCAATAAAATATACAAAAACTGTGAAATATACAAACATGAGATATACAAACAGTAAATGATCCTTCATTGAAATAAAGTAATAGTACAAATCAAATGATTCGCCTCTTCCTCGAGATCGACCATCATCAGATATATATTTATATTCCCCTAAAAAAATCTCCCTTTTCGTCGGCCTCGATCTCGAATCTCGAAACTAGAATCGATTCAACTTTCAACGAATAGAATGAAAACTGTGTGAAAGTAGTACAAATCGACGTTTCACGCGGTTCCTCTTCTTTAAAATCGGCCGTCGTGAAACATACATATTTTTCCTCTAGAAATCTCGCGTCGAGTTCCATCGGGTCGAGTCTCCAGCTCGAGAGATCGCTGAAAGAAGCGTGTTGTCGGCTGTCGTTTGAAATTCGTCAAAGCGTGTCGTCGGGGAACCGGCGGACAATGGAGAGACGGAAAAACGTGACCGATTGTTTCAAGGGCATGGAGCGATACGTCTCACTGAAAGTTCGAAAAATATATGAAAGTCCACGGAGAGAAGAGGGAACAATAGGCGATGCATCTTTTATTTGCGCGGAGCGCGTGTCAAGGCTAGGCGGTCCTCCTCTCTCTCTCTCTCTCTCTCTCTCTCTCTCTCTTAACTATGTCCCGGTTCGACAAAGCACGACCGGTATGCAGTTTTGTTTCGCGTTCTCGCGCCAACAGGCACACAGAGGGACGAGGCGAATTGCTACTACGTGTGCCCGCTGTATAAAGAACACATGCAAATTAGCCGAGCTGGCTGTCTCTCTTATCAACCGTTCTCGTTCGACTTCGCGAATGTTTCCTTGTGACGTGTGTTTCTCGCTGCGAATGCGAACGACTTGCGACTTTGCTGGGAGAAACCGGTCGTTAAACTGACGTTTCAATCGCGTTGTCAACTCGTGACATTTTTCCCACTGTCTCGCTCGTGTCTCGAGCTTGACAAACTTGTTTCTCGAATTTCTTTGCGCAGATTACGAACTCGCGTTTGATACTCGGACTGCAGGAGACGTGGCAGTCACCAACAATTCCTAACGCTCGAACTACCAAAATGATGATCGAAATGGCCAACTATTATTAATTTTTTTTGTTAGAAATTCTACAAATGCACTGGACCTACCGAAACGACGGAAATGGCCGAAATGGCCATTTCTTATTAATTTCTGTTAGAAATTTTACAAACGCGTCTTCAGAGATTTTAAACGATTTTCCGCGAAGATGTACGAATAAAAAGTTGGGCGCTTTGGTCGTCGGTGGTTCTGACACTTGACACTACGTATCTGAAATTCAACGATATAGATTTGTACAGTGGCAGACAGGAAGGAAGTTGAAAATTAGTTACGAGAGACTCGATCGAGTTAAAAAATCCCAAGCTTAATCCTTTCGTTACGGCAGTTCGTTCCGCCAGAGTTGACGCCACCGCGCCGCAAAGTGCGCACATTGCACATCGGTAATCTTCGGTGTTTCCTATGCAGAATATATTTTTAGTAAGATTTAATCCAATATAGATCGATAGAATCTAGTCGACACCATTTAACGAAAGGGTTAAACGACTTGATAAAATTGCAAATTCGAGAGTACCGTGTGTCGGTCTTCGGTATTCAATTAAATTAAACTTTGCTTCGGCCGTTTGCTGTAGAAAATTGTGGGATACTTGGCAGAAAGCGCGCAGTCGACTTCAGCTTCCGAGAGGTTTATGCCCGAGAGGGAGACCCAATAATTCTACAAATTCGGCGAGAAATTCCGTGGAAACTCTATAGTCGAGTTGAAACTCGGAAAGCCAAGATCTCGGATTCATTTGCCGCTTTGCCTCTAATGACCTCGCGGGACTTAGCCGAGCCCTAACGCGTTCAATTTTCTCAGTTGAACGGTCCGGTTCGTTTCCTGTGTTCGGCGCATAACCGGCACTGTTTATAGATTAAAACGAAAGAGAGAGAGAGAGAGAGAGAGAGACAGTCGGCGCACGCAGAAACGTAATCCGTTTATTGCGAAAATCCGCGCGAATGCGGATCGCTGCGAATCGGGTTATCGAATGAACATTCCGCGGCTCCGAGCTGCAATTCGCCGCGACGTGTGTTGCCGGTACAAACGTTTATAACTATTTAAACTGCCCTGTGCAGTTTAAATAGAAACTTCCCTCCCTTCTTTTCTCTAGTTTCTCTTTTCTTTCGCACATTTTTTCCTATCCCCCCCACCCACCCCCCGTTTGAAAAAGAAGTTCACGGAGTTCGCGAGACCAAGAGACAAACTGACGTAGGTATTTTTAATTCGGATCGTCGAATCGTTCGATGAATTAAAAAAATGAAGAGTACGACAGGAAAATTCCTGAGATCGTAGTAAATTTCTAATCTTGCAGCCGAGCGAAAACTCGCTTTTTCATTGCTGAAAAGAAAGAGGAAGAAAAAGAAAAGAAAAGAAGAGAAATGGGCAGAAATTCAAATTGAAATTGTGAGAATGTAATGTACGACGAAATCGACAGTTTACGTTTCGATCGAGAAAAATATACCGGAAAATTCGAACGCAAATGGCCGGTTTCGTTCGCCACCTCCCCCTCCCTCCCCCCACCTACGTGAATCCCGCTCGTCGAAATGATACAACGTTTCAACTTAATATTCCCCGTTCGGTTGCCAGCTAATTACCTTAATCGAAATTCACTGAACCGCGCGGCTTCCCGGCACGGAATTTCCGAAAGTTTTATTTCGTATAAACGCGTTTAAAAGCGTGGGCCGTTTAACCGGTCGCGGTTCCATTGTAATTACCGTTCGTCGAACGAATTCACACCGGGGGCCCTCCCCTCCACCGACGCCCGAATAGAATTTTATTGAAATCGAAACGTTCGCGTTTCAATTTTCCTTTCCTTTCCTTTTCACCCCCTTTCGTATCTTTCTTTTTTTCTTTTTTTCGTCTTCTTCACTTTCCTCTCCCATTTTTCCACTGACCCCCTTTTCCATTTTTCCCATCGTCTCCTCGTTTTTCATTTCTCTCTCTCTCTCTCTCTCTCTCTCTCTTTTATTGTCTTTTTTGTCGTTCTCTTTTTCACAAGTTTCGCCACCCGGGTCGGGATAGTCGCCAAATATTTGCCGTGCTCGCTGAACCGACGAGGGTAAATCGAGGTGGCCCCGGTGTTTAATAATGCCACGCGCGAAACGTCCTCGTCATAGAAACGTGGTCTCGATGGATCGACTCGCATCACCACCACCGTGACATCCACCCTCGTTCACCCTCGTTCCGATCAACATCAAGCTTCGGCGCTCGAGATTTACCTTTTTTTTTTTTTTTTTTTTTTTCGCACGGTCGAATAAAGATTCGCTCCCCCCCTTTCCCCGCTCCTCCTTCCCCCGGATTTGGGGACGAAAGTGGATAGAGGTATACCACTTTGGTATTTCGTTCTACGTCTGTTGTTCTCAGCGGAGGGTGTTCGAAATGTCAAATGATCTTGCCGGGCAAAATAACGGGGAAGCTTGCTTAACGCGTTAAATACCGTGCACACTTTGCTCGTGCATCCTTCTTTCCGATACAGTTCCTCGGTGAGGAAAACGCACGATCACGACAGTGCGACTACATGTCAAAAGTTTGAAAATTTCGTCAAAAGTTCGTTGCGAAGAGAATGCAACACTGGGGTGGGAAGAAATTATTAGTAGAAACTAGCGGACTCAGAAGGTTCGTTAGTGAATGTCGCAACATTCAGCGATGGGTGCAAACGAGAACCGCATCTCTTTGTTTGTTCTCTAAACTGTTTTTAAGAAAGTCCATTAAAATCGCCGTTGCATTATTATACTGTATAGCTGTTTATGCAATTGAATATCAATAAGAGCAATGTTCAGCTACTATTCTTTTTTTTTTTTGTTTTTAATTTTCAACGTATACGTGTACGATAAATTTGCTTCGTCGATCAGCAGTGAACGTGTTTTTACCATCTATGTACTGGAATTATGGTAAAACGTTCAGATATTTCGTCGTACTTAGACCGAAAGCGATATTGAAAGTACTCAATGAGCGAAGATCTAAAAAGTCGATCCGAAAACAACGTAGGATCCGAAAGCCAAGGCTGTTGGAAGCTCGCGCAACCGTGATACAACGTTGCCTGTTAAATCTTCGATACACCGGCCGCTGCAACCACACGTTCGCAAAGGGCAATATTTTCACTCGTGAATGTTTAAGGGCAACGACGCACTGGCGCTCGCTGGCGAACAAACAGATTTTCGGGATAAAACGAGTCGAGAAGTAACAAGCTGGGGATCGGTGATTAACAATCGATCGTCGCGCTCCGCTCGTCAAAAAAAAAAAAAAATGAATAATTAGTCATTTGAGCGTCGGTCGAGATCGTCCGCTGCATAATGATCGGTCGGCGATCGAATTATTTTTCCGCGTAGCAATTGCGCGATTTCATAGGATTGCCTCGTAAATCGCGATTAAATATTCATTCTTAAATTGCCGGGGGCCGCGCACGCCATCATTTTCGCCCACGCGGACGAATGAATTATCCTTTCGACTAAAGTAAATGCACCGCTTCTAAACCACCCTCTAAAATTACTCTTGTAACTCTGTGTGTGTGTGTGTGTTTGTATTTCGTTGCTTTGCAGATCGTTTAGAATTTTCCACGCAGGTAATACAAATATTGTAATTAACTGTAGTTTAAATCGCCCTCTGCGCTTCGTTGTTGCGTTTGCTTTGCAGCTTCATTTTGGAATTTTCCACGGGCGTGTATAATTAATGGCGTTTGTAACGTAATTCGCGTTAGAAAATAGAAAGGATGCAAGTTAGAAAGTAGAACGAAAGAAATGTATAAGATATCCAAAAGCGCCTTGTTATTGTTACAACATTTAAGGTTTAGCTTTCATTCGTTTAGTTTTGGTTCTTAGAAACAAAAGAATGCTTAAACTTCCGTTTAACAATCCAAGATGTGTTCAGGAAACTTTTTCAAACTTCAGAGATTCCACACTTTCGTTGTTGTTTGCTTTGCCGCTTTATTTGGAATTTTCCACGGGCGTGTATAATTAATGACGTTTGTAACGTAATTCGCGTTAGAAAATAGAAAGGATGGAAGTTAGAAAGTAGAACGAAAGAAATGTATAAGATATTCAGAAGCGCCTTGTTATTGTTACAACATTTAAGGTTTAGGTTTCATTCGTTTAGTTTTGGTTCTTAGAAACAAAAGAATGCTTAAACTTCCGTTTAACAGTCAGCAGTATTTCCGATTAATAATCCAAGATGTACGTGTTCGGGAAACTTTTTCAAACTTCAGAGATGCACACTTTTGTTGTTGTTTGCTTTGCGCTTCATTTGGAATTTTCCACGGACGTATAATTAGCGGATATTTGCGAAAATGAAGAATAAATTGATAAAGTATAGAAATATAAAATATTCAGAGTAGATTATTTTACATCTGTCATATTATTTAATAATCGGAGGAATTAACGATCCGAGAGAAATTTTGCTATCTGAATTTCTTCAGATTTCAGAGATTCCACAATTTTGTTGTTGTTTGCTTTTGCGCTTCATTTGGAATTTTCCACGGACGTATAATTAGCGAACCTGCGGATGTTTGCGAAAATAAAGATAAAATAATAAAATATACAAGTATAAAATATTCAGGCTATAATTGTTTTACGATTCTAGGTTACATTTATTTAGTCAATTTGTCGAAAATCGGAGGAACGCGCGACTAACAGAGTGCGCGAGAGAAGACTGTGCCTGAAATATTTCGTCACTGCTCCGTGAAATATGTTTCTTTTTTTCAAATTCCAGAGATTCTCGCACAGTACCTTCGCTCAAAGTAATCGAAAATTTACCAAATGCCGGTGGAAATTACAACGAACGCCACTGTAAACCTTTCCCGATATCCTAAATTAATACATCGATGCCCGGCGCGAATATATATTTAAACGAGATTTCCCCCCAGATATGAATTATAATTACGACATTTTCGACGTGAACAAAGTGAAAGGTAATTTGATCGGAATTGCTATGCAAACCTACAATACGTCCAACACGGCGTTTCGAAATGAAGTAAAAACCGAAATTCATTTCAAACCGTTCCCATCTCTCTTTCTCTCTCTTACTCTTTTTTTTCTCTCTCTCTCTCTCTCTGTTTCTCACTTAACATCGTCGAAAATGGAGCTCATGAAATTTAATTAAAAAGTCGTTTCGTGATATTCCGTCGGGTGGATAAGAGGGGACGGGGGGGGGCTACCCCTTAAAACTTAATTGAAAAACATTTTCGAACACCTAGTGGCCCGTCGACAGTTTGAAATTTAATTAGCGATCATTAAGAATTAATTAAAAAGCCCTCTAGCGGAACGGGACACGGCAACCGGACGATTTTTTCCGAGAGAGAGACGAGCCGATGTTTTTCCCTCGAGACGCTCGCGCGTTGGAAAAAAAAAACAAAATGTGCCCGAGGATTTCGCAAGTTTTGCCCAACGATACGAATAAAACGGGGCGTGCAACCGGGTTGTCGCAACGAGACTAAATATAGAGCGAAAGGCAATAAATAATTAAGTAACGGGTGAAATCAGGGAACTGTACGCGGTGTCTCTCGTAGAGGCCTCTCGACGAGTACGCGTCTGCGCGCGAATAAACAAAAATGTTTATTGGTCGTTGTCGTCGTTAGTTAGTCGTCGCGTAATTTCGATAACGAGGCGGCGATGAAATTTCCAGATGAATGTTCGAGCGAGGAAATTACGTAAATGAGATCGATATAAAAGTGTTTAAATATATATATATTGCAACGATAATAATGATAATGACGATGATGAGAGGAGATTGGGACTGAAAACTCGCTAGAATTGGAATTCTAGAAAGGATGTTCTTGGAAAGAATCATTACGGATCGATTGGAAATCATTATGGATTATTTTGACTTTCAACAGTGGATTTATTAATTGCAATTTCGAGTTGAATGCTATCGGGATTGATGACTGTTGATGATATCCGAGTGTCAACGCGACGGATCTCTCCGCGTAATTAAACGAACACAACATTTCCCTTCCTCCTCTCGCTTTGAATACTCATTCAAACATCGGTGAATTATTCCCTACTAAAAATTCATCGTGCATCCAATTTTCCACCGAAAATATTAATTTTACGAGCGTGTAACAAATAACAATTGCCACGACGGCGTCGAACCCGCGTGATAAATCCGCGTCAAAAAAAAAAAAAAAAGAATAGAGTGTCACTAGCCGTGTACTAAATTAAACTCCATTTCCCCCCTCCCTCCCCAAATATCCAATTAATTCCTTGGAAATAATCGATCAAACCAATTCGTCAGCCACTCCGGCCGGGTATCAGTTCGATTGAAAAACGAGTCTCGATCTATCAAAATCCCCGGCGTCGCTGCAAAAATTTTTCACGGTTTATTTTTCAAGCTGTAAAAAAAAGAAAAAAAAAGAGAGAAAATAATACGAAGAACCACAAGAGAACGAGTCATCGAACGATCGACGTGGATCGATCGCACGTACAGGGTGAAAACAAAAGCTTGTCTGTGACTATCATAAATTTCCTTCGATTTTTGGTGGAAATACGTGTAAAAAAACCGGGCGAAAAATTGACTTTGACCTTGAATTTCAAAGTTAAAATTTTTTTTTTTTTTTTTTCATTGTATTCTATTCGTCACGAAGGTAAAACTTTTCCAAGGAACCATTTAATAGTTCTCTTGAAAACTGGCAAAAAAGTTTCTTAGTCATTTAACACTGCGGACGCGTGCGTTGTGACAGTGACTTTATGATTCTGGTTAGTTTTAATCATTTGATTATTTAGACTCGCACTGATGCTACAATTAGGTAAAATAGACATTCACGTGTCCAGAACGATAAAGTCGCTGTTAGTCCGCAGTATTAAATGATTGAAAAAAAATTTTACCACTTTTCAAGAGAATTATTAGATTCTATTAGACCTATGGTTCCTTGGAAAAGTTTTATCCACACATCCACGTGTCCAGAACTATAAAGTCGCTGTTAGTCCGCAGTATTAAGTGATTAAACAAAATTTTTGCCACTTTTCAAGAGAACTATTAGGTTCTATTAGACCTATAGTTTCTTGGGAAAGTTTTATCTTCGTGACGAGTAGAATACAATGCGAAGAAAAAAAAAAGAATTCTTTTTACCTTGAAATTCAATTTTTTTCCTCTTGAAAATCAATTTTGCGGAACTTTTTCTTCACGATGTATTTCCCATCAAATGGAAAGTGTAGAATTCATCTATTATAGCCACGGACGAACTTTTCTTTCCACCGTGTACGTACGATCGTACGCGTGTGTAGGTGGCCGCCCTGCAGAATGCCCTTCGGTGAAATCAGTCGGAACAGCTCGACAAGCCACGACGAGCACTATAATAAACGAGCCTTACGATCCAGCCACTCCGTATCGACGTTCTTCGATGATCCAGCCTCGCGTTTTTCGCCGTCTCGCGATCGTGACTCGCCGTAAATTCCGTATCGTTTACAGATTAAAAACGTAATGGGCTCTCTCTCTCTCTCTCTCTCTCTCTTTCGTGACCGCCGGCGAAAATTCGTCGTTTCGAAACCTTCGAGTCGCGCTGGCGTTGTTAAAGGTTCATCGAGGAGGATCCTGATGGACAGCCTCGATAGAATATGCTCGTTATTTCGTATCTCCCGGGATTCGGTTGTATTTATGATCATGGTTCGAATAGCTGGAGCGTTCTGCGACGAACGTCGTTTCACAGGCTAAATTTTTATCGTATTCAACGCAGAAACGTCATTACGGAAATATTTATTAATGCCGGCGATAGAAATTCGTGTTAACGTTAGAGGGAAAAAATATTAAATCAATAAATCGGAGTGTAGCGTTACGAGTTCGATACGATCATACCTTTTAAACGAAAGTTTTCATTTAAGATTGGATTGGTCATTCCACGTTGGTCGGTGAAGAGCTTACTTAGTCCAAAAAGATCCATCCACTTTTGGCCACATCGGCGAAACCTGTTCCACATTTCTCGCTCGTTAATCTAATCTCTGTTGTCCGTCAGCGGGAAGTTCATCGCCGGGTGAAAACTTGAAATCTGGATCGACAGCGTGGTAATTGCAACAGTCATATCACACGCCCTCTTTCTTGTAGGAAATTAATTAGTTCGAACACACGATGGTGCTGCACACCGTTCTCCCGGCGGGAGAAATCGATTCTTTTCTTGCATGGGGATCGCGTGAGGCCGACGAGCTCGGAAAAGATTTTTCGAAGTATCGTGACTGGATGAAAGAAGCCGCCGCGCGTGCCCCCCTTTGTTCTCCGGCCGTTATTTTCATTTTTCCAGGCAAACTTTCGTTCGTTGCCTCGATTCCTTCATTCCCGCTAATAACTGGGACGCGAGTGTGTCGCGCAAGTCATCAGGTGCCAGAAGGTTAATTAATTAAACACAGGCACAGGGCGCGATCAAATTGTTCATGAAATTAATCACGTTGAAAACGTAGGACGCGATGCACAGGCGACGAGACTGTTGCACGAGAAATCTTTTAATGGATAGGTTTCGCATTCGACGACGTGAAAGTTGTATTATCACGAATGTTGGACGAACGTTTCGAGGAATTTTTTACACATCGTACTCGGATTTTCTATTCAAAATGTGTCAACAATAAGTTTAAACGTCAACATAAATATTATGTTAATATAATATATTAATATTAATGTATCAATTATAATATATTAATATTAATATAAATATGAGCTTAGATTATACTCGAATATATTTATCAAGGTTTTGGGAAACGAAATTATAAAGATCTTATTTATTGGAATTATTCATTGGAAATGAAAGCTTTCACGCTTCGAAACGATACTGTGTGGATCGTTGTGTAATTTTCTGTTGCAAAATTACAACGGTTTAAACTATCGACTATTTTTTTCATCATTACACGTTCAGTTATTATTACGAGGATCGTCGAGAAGAATTAATCAACCGAGCGGTGAATTAATTCGCTGATTTGTCGAAGTTACGTCCGTCTCGAATTGAATTCGCGTGTAACCAGATTTCGAGCAGAGTTTTGAGTCAGCGAAGGAAGAAACAATTTATCTTGCTGCATAACGTTAACAGTATCGAGTCGCTCTCGAGTTTTCGTTCAGCCATCGATTCCTTTCTCTCCTTCCACTGACCATCAAAATTCAGTTGACTTTTCATAGCAAGTTCACGCCATTGAATTACTCTTTCAAATTCTAAAACTTCTTCCTACCACGAGTTCCTTTTTTTTCTATTCTTCGTACAATGTATGAAAAAAATCTACGAATAATCTGTGACATACGAAAAGTGTGTAAAAATTTGACTTTTCGTAGCAAGTTCACGCCATTGAATTACTCTTTCAAATTCCTAAACTTCTTCCTACCACGAGTTCTTTTTTTTTTTAATTCTTCGTACAATGTATGAAAAAAATCTACGAATAATCTGTGACATACGAAAAGTGTGTCAAAATTTGACTTTTCGTAGCAAGTTCACGCCATTGAATTACTCTTTCAAATTCCTGAACTTCTTCCTACCACGAGTTCTTTTTTTTTTAATTCTTCGTACAATGTATGAAAAAATCTACGAATAATCTATGACATACGATAAATTCAGTTCTTTTTAACATCACGACGTGGTACTCTTCTTCATTCAAATTGTACCTTAGTATACATAGTTGATCACTCTCTGCAGAGAATGAATCTGCCGTTTCGTTTCTAAATTCACATCAAGCATCGTCGACATCAGTGTCGAAGAGTATCAAATCCAGTGAACGTATCGTAGAGATTAAAAAAAAAGAAGAAGAAGAAGAAGAAGAAGAATAAAGATGGATCCTAGAGTTCACGTGGCTCGCACGAACGTGGACATACGTCCGCGAGGCTGAACGAAAGGTGTATTGGAAGTCCGTGACACAAAGTAAAGGGGACCAGGATGGCAAACAAGGGAACTGTCCATCATCGGGGAATCGAACTTTGCTCTACGACGTCGAATGGCTTGCAGGATCCCTTACAACGTCGATCCTTTTTTACGAGCTGGATTTCGATCGTATTGCCAGGGTACTCGCCTGGGGATGACCCAGGGACGATCCGGGGAAAACCCGGTCGGAGAAGTCCGATTGTTCGTTGGCCAGGACACGGTTCGATCATTCGACGACACCTGCTTCTAAATAATATTCCCTTGGATCCGCGAGTTCACCGTGGATCTTGGATACGTGATACGAGAGCGAGAATTACAGAAATTGCAAGTGATTCTATCTCCTTTCCAGGGATATTTCGAAAGCTGTCTCGTGAAAATATTTTTTTTTTTTTCAAATTACTCCCACCTTAGGACAAATAGGGGAGAATCTCTACTCGAGTCTACGAAATCTCCTTTCTTTCGAAAAACGAAGAGAAATCCCGCACTCCCGTGGAGAAAGTTTCGCCGTGAAGAACCCGAGGCTTTCTGAAGTCTCGAGCGCCGCGTAAAAGTGTCGAGAGTGAAAAGGGGTTAAAAAACAAACGACATTGCCGACAGAGTGAGAGATTTTATAGAAGGCGACGTTCAAGTCCAAGTTTCCTCGTAACCGCGGACCTCACTTTCTCCCCGCTGTTCGTGAAACTACCCCCATCGTCTCAATTTCTCAGGTGCTTCAACGAGCGAGAGACGAGAAGGTGGAACGCGCCACCTCCACCCTTTCTCGTTCGCTTCGTCGTTCGATTTATCGTCTGGCTCTACATTTACCGATAGACGGCGAAGATACTGTTTTACTGGAGTTTGGTCAGGTGTAGCGCGTTAGCACAGGGTGCGCGTTAATTATGGTTGTAAGCTGAAATTGCGATCATATCGATGGCCTGGGAACGGTGTTAACTCTCGCCCCGCCCGAGTCCCGTGGGATCTACCGTGTTAATTCACTGTTAACATCTGTCGTCTGATACGAACCCGTACGAATTAGCGCCTGACACTGGCCTGTCGTTTCTTACTGCGTCGTAGATCGTTTGCTATCGCCTCGCGTTTATATAGAAGATCGTAAGGCGGGGAACATTCGTTACAAGAATTAAATCTTCCTGTTCTCGTGATGTGATTAAAAATTTTATCGTTGCTAGTAGTAAATCAGTAATAATTGGCAAGATCTTGAAACTTGTCCAAAGACATTCATCTATCCATTTCCATCTCTTTAAGAAACCAACAACAGTATATACAGAGTGAACCATGTAACACAATCACTTTCAAGATACGAAGAAACTTTGTTAGTAAAAATTTCATCGTTACCAATAGTAAATTAGTAGTAATTGGTAACGTTTTAAAAACTTGTTCGAAGACATTCATCTCTCCATTCCCAACTCTTTGAGAAACTAATAACAGTATATACAGGGTGAACCATGTAACACAATCACTTTCAAGATACGAAGAAACTTTGTTAGTAAAAATTTCATCGTTACCAATAGTAAA
>WIUT01005046.1:0-15785 GCA_010645135.1 Tetragonula clypearis | reverse complement strand
ATATATATATATATATATTTATTTATTTATTTATTTATTTATTTATAGAACGTGTTGGTGCTTGATCTGCAAGAATAAAATATATAAAAATTACGAGACACTTATTACAAACATATTTTTGTAGTAGTTCTCGTATATTTTCTTTTATATTCTATTTTATCTATTTTATATATTAATTAACGAAGAGGAGTGTCGGTTTATGGTAATTCATCCTGCGACAATAAACATTGCACAAAATATTCGATGATTTTTTTTTTTTTAATTTGATCAATCAACGTGATGATTATTTTGAAAGTCGATTTATTGCAATATCTCTTAGTAATTCAAACAAGATTCTCCCTTAAACTGTTTTATTCGAATAATTGTTGTCACAATTGACATCGTAATTGATATACCCGGCGACGTTTAATTTGATCAATTGATTTTTATTACACTCGAAGTGAATTATCGATTATTTTCTTTGATAATTCGAAGCCTCCCTTTAATCATGTATTGTACATTCAGTTAATCATTATCGCAATTACTATCACGTGAAGTACACTCACGATTATCTTGATCAACGATCGATAGCACTTGGTTCCACGTTCTACGCTAAAAAAAAGAAATACAATTCCCAAAAAGTTTCAGTCGATATATCCTTCAAAAACGAAATAAAAATGAAAAAGAAGCTAAAACACACTCCACACGGTATAAATCGAACTTCAATGAAAGTACCTCGATCGAACACACGTACCATGCAGCTATAGTTAAAAGTCGAAAAGCTAAAAACCCACCAAAGGACCGACCTTTCGCAAAAATATATTTCCCTAAAACAAAAAAAAAAACAAAAAAAAAAAAAGGAGAATATTTCAACACGCAATCGCACGCCGCTCAGCATGCCAATTATCGTATCGTTTCTTTCTCTCTCTCTCTCTCTCTCTCTCTCTCTTCTGTTCCCTGTTTCTTTCGTTTTTGTGACACTGTTGCGACGCTTCGCTGGCACGGAACGAAGCCGAGCTCTCGAGAGGAGCCACCAAAAGGTAAAGACGTGAGGACCATTGCTCTTTCCCCCTCCTCCCACCCCCTTTCTTTCAAACCCTTAACTAGTATCATTGAACATCGAATATAAAAACATCGACTCTCGCGTTGCGTTGTAAATTTCGATTTTAGATTTTGCATTGCTTGACCGGTCAAGGACCAAAATTATATCAAGCCTTGGACCAACTTGGTTATTATTCTTCTCAATCGATATACAGCATAACTGAACACGTGAAAATGACGGGAAGACTGTTGTAACTTCGTAAGAGAAACTTCGTTCACTATTAATTTAACTGTTAATTCGTTTTTAGTTTCAATATAAAATACAAAATATAATCAAATAGATCGCTATAGCGACGTCCACGATACCATTTAAGGGTTGAATGTCTCCTGCCTCTCACCTGGCACCGATACGTCGTCTTGAGAGCATCGGCAGAGTTGCTCGAAAAATTTTGTCTGATATCACGATATTTTGTCTCGCATGCGGAACACGATGCACTGCTTTCTTTGGTGTTCTACAGTTATGAGAAATCTTGTGAGAAATCTTTTTCTCTCTCCCCCTTGACTCTCTTATACTTTCTTGTTCCCTGTTTCTTCTCTTCTTCTTCTTCTTATTATTATTATTGTTACCCCTTTTCTTCTTTTCCTTTTTCTTCGTCTCTGAATTTGCATCCATCTTCTGTCTAGCTTCTTCTGCCACTGGAAAACTTAGATTGATTAACCTGTCACTTGGTTAACATCTGAGATTACTTCTTCTCTGTTTTTTTTTTTTTTTTTTTTCAAAGTCCCCTTTGCCTGACGAATATTTTTCGATACGTGGAACTGGACACGTTGTTAGATAGAGCACGGACGATTGGATAGAGAATCTTCTTTATTGTAGTTGACGAGGTCGATGTAACGAAATGGCGTTTTCTTTTTCAAATATTTCAACCCTTTCCGAGATTGACGTTAAGTGTAAATAATGTCCAAACTATAACGTTCTGAGGAATTATTATTGAAACGAGTAGATTGCAGACTACACGTGTAATGCATAAAAGTGTATTGAATGAAAGTTTTGGCATTTATTACAATATTTAATAGACAAAGGTCTATTAGGCTCTGTTTAAATTCGTCTCCAGGAAAATACGAATCTTCATAAGCATCCACGGCCGAGAAATGAAATAATTTCCAATTAAATAATGAACATTTGCAGCCAAAAATGACGTACGTTAAATAAATTGAAAGTACTTTAATCTAGTCAAAAGATGATTTATTTATAATTACGTATCGTCCGATTATTAGTAAAAATCGCGTATTAGTAGTGTTATATCGTAATGAAAACTAATTATAAATATAATGAAATTGAACGACAGAATCGTGTGCAAGAATGACAAACACTTTTGCTGAAGAATTGTTGAAATTTTTATTCAATACAGATCGATAGAACAAATGACAAATATGACTTATCAACAATCTATGAAGGGTCAATTGTAACGCGATAAGACGAGTTTCTAGAAATATTAAATTGCATCGGACCGTTTTTTTTTTCTCTTTTTTCCTTCGAAACGTCGTTACATCGATCTCGGTATAATAAAAGTCGACACGCTTCGACACTATTCTCGGAACCGAACGAAGCCGAAGAAGTCTCTTCGACTTTGTCGAAGGTTCTCGCCTAAGGAGAACTTCTTTCTCAATACTTTCTCAGCTCTTTCTCAAATTTTCAACTCCGCCGTTCGAATCTAGCGATCGAGATACACCCGTGTGAAGTTTTCGTTGCGTAACCCATTCGAAGCCATTCGTACGCCACCGATTACGTCACAGAGAAGAAATTACGTCATTGCAATCAGTTAATGTCGGGGTGAAATAAATCATCTGTAGGAAACATTACGAAGGACAGAGTGTGCACAGTTAATGACACCGAATTGAATTGCTCGAAATTTTGTTAATTTACGACGATGCGTTTTTCATGATTTTTTCTTTTTTGGTTTCCTTTTTTCTTTAAATTATAGTTGAGAGTTCATTTTTCTCTAGGTAGTTTCGTCGTTGAATGATAATATCGATGGATATTAATAGATTGAATAAAAGAATCGGAAAAAATGCGAGAATTTTGAGAACCAATTTTTGGAAAAATTTCCCGAATAAAGTTTCACATTGCATCGATTTTATTGGCAATTTCGATGTTGGAAAGCAAACGTAGATCGCGAGAAATTGAACGAATTGCCAGAATAAATGTTGCATTCCATTAATCACGGTCGGTTTATCAGTATCGAAGAGTGATATTGAACAAAGAAAGGAAATCCCTCGAACAAGCGAGAGAACCAATCGATATTAAAGAAACCAAAGAGATAAATTCTGAGATCCTCCCTCCCGAGGAAATATAATTCCAGAAGCTTTCAAGCAACAACGAAACTTCCAATCCTGAGTGCCAGTCTGTCCCCCAGATTAGAAGTCGGCCTCGAATGGGTTAGATAAATAAAAATCGCCGCTCGAGCGAAAAATTTCATACGACCTTGCTTCGTCTTGTTGAAAGTAATTCCTGTTTCTATTCTCCGACGACGCTTGTTCCTTAAGCAAGAGTTCCGTATCCTTTGTCAGACGAGAAAGAAGGGCGGAAGCGCGCAATGGAGGATCGAGTCGACCCCTATTGTTCCCCGAAACTTCCATGTTCCACCGCCGACGTTTACCGCCCCTTGAACGCCGTGTTTCCACGGGGACGTTTTGCTCTGATTGTTAGAATAATTCACCGTGCCGCGAACGAAGCCAAACAAGATCGCATTCAACCTCGTGTTACCATGCCTCGATCGATTCTTCAACGTGATTTCTTCTTCCGGTCCTTCTTTGCGTCGTCCTTCCCCTCTCTTCGTTGCAACACGGAGGGTTGAAAAAAGGTGAAAAGTGATGCACTTGTCGGTGTTCGCTTCGCTTCTGAGCACGACTTCTCTAGATCTCTCGGGATCTCGCGACAGCGTGTGCACACTGCGCGTTGCATTGACGATCGCTTCGCAGCTTCTGTGTGTGTGTGTGTGTTCAGGTGGAATTTTTCTTTTTTTACAGGGCGACAAACGCGTTTGTACTGATACGATGGACAGCAATTTCTTTTATTGGAAGTTTTTATTTGTACAGTTGTACAGAGGAAATAAATCTTCTATATGTTTGGAGCTTTTCTGCTTCAACTTAGCCTGATAAAAAAAAAAATGATAAAGATACGATACTGTAGAACAATTATGTATGTATCAATTCAAGAAATCTATTGGTTCAGGTTCGCCTGTTTTTATTTGTACAGTTGTCTATATGTTTGGAGCTTTTCTTGATTAGAATGAAATTTTTGTCGTCTGCTTCTATTCTACTAATGTTGCTGCAACTTAACCTGATAAAAAAAAAAATGATAAAGATACGATAGAATGTAGAACAATTGTGTATCAATTCAATTTCAAGAAATCTATTGGTTACAGGAAATCTTCGAATGTTACGCAGATGGAGGATTTTCAGAGATTTTCTTTGAAAGTCGTGTATAAAAGCCATAACAGAAACATGTTTCTCCATTGTATCGGTACAAACACGTCTAACGTGTATATGTTTGATGTTTACAGGAAACCTCACTTTTAGGTTGATTGGAAGATTTTGTTGTCTTTGTGTTTTCAACAAAAAAAAAAAAAAAAAGAAGAAAAAGGAAGAGATAAATTGTTTAATTGTCTTCATTTTTTGAGAAGAAAAAGAGGTGAATTGTTCAGTTGAATCAATTTGTATTAATTAATCTTCAACATACGTATTGAATATTAATATTAATTCGTACTGTGATTATACATTTATCAATTAATTTCCAATGGAATATTCATTTGCAATTCAGGATTGGCTATTGGATCTTTTATTTTTAATATTTCTGCAATATTCTTCTGTCGAGAAATTTGACGAAGCTGTAGAAAGAAATTGTCAGTGAAGAAATTCTCTAATTCTCTAAGAAATTCTCGAATTCTTCAATTTTAATTTGATGGTCAAAGTTTATATTTAATTTGACATTGAAATAATAGCAAATTTTCCTCTGTCGCGTTGCACAATGAGCGCAACGAGAGAGAGATAAAACAATGGGCAGAAATGAAGAAAATGAAACGATATAATTATTCAAAATTAAATGAAACTGCACTGGCCGCCAGCGATCCACTTAAAAATATCGGAATATACCAAAATTTGTGCGAGTCTGTCTCGTAGAATTTATTCAAATAAATCCAAGATGCAACGACAGAATTTTCCAATCAACCTAACAGACAATCAAACGAAATCGATCGAATCAAGAAGGATTCTCTATCTTCCTCCAAAAAACCACGTGTTTATCTTGATCGCTAAGAACATTCCTCTCTGCAACTATCTTCAATCTCTCTCTCTCTCTCTCTCTCTCTCACTCTAAATAAATCCCTTCAAATTAATCCCCAATTCTCCAAAGCTAATCCTGCGAACGCCTCGTGCAAGGTGTGTGCTCTCGCAAAGTGTGATTCGTCTATGAGCCAAAAAAAGAAAAAAGTAAAAAAATAAAAAAGAAAAAAAAGAAAACCAACCATAAGTGCCTGACCTTATGTCTGCCAATTGATTCTAATCTCTCTTTTCTTTCACTCTCTTTCTCTCTTTCTCTCTCTCTCTCTCTCTCTTTTTCTCTCTCTTTCTCTCTGAAATCACTATACTCCGCTCACTATAACCAACGAAGCCAATGCCGATTTACTGAAACGCTCTGCGTGCTCCAGGTCGGAGCATCATCACGAAGAAGGGCGATGGCTCTCAGGTGAAGGAGTCGACCGACAGCAGCACAACGATCGAGGACGATGACGTGAAAGGTAGGACCACCCAGAAAATCCTCTCTCTCTATCTCTTTCTCTCTCTCTCTCTCTCTCTCTATCTATCTATCTTTCTCTTTCTCTCTCTCTCTCTCTCTCTCTGTCTCTGTCTCTCTCTTTCTCTCACTTCTAAAGAAAAAAAAAAAAAGGAAAAAGGAAAAAAAAACGAATCTTCTCTTCTAGCCTACCCACCTCTTTTTCGTGAGTTTTGTGTCCCCGGTTCACGAAGCAGCACCCTGTCCCCTGTTGAAACGATTAAATTGGGCGGATGATCGTCCAAGATCGCTTTCTAGGAGGTCGTCCGAGAACACGTGCGCCCGGTTTGACGTTTTTTTACTTACCACCCACCGAGCGTCACGAATCTTTTCTAGGAACTTGTATACAGCTGCTGCACCGAGACGCGGTGACTCTCCCCGAGAGCGATTTCTCAACTTTCTCCCCCCGTGTTAACTGTGCTCAAGTACGTCTTTACGTACGAGGCCTTTTTTTAAAATTCGAGTGCTCGCGCGCGCGTACGCTTGGAATTGCGCGCGGGGCTGATCTCGAGCAGCTCGAGGGTTGAATTTTTGGCCTGCTGGTTCGTTGAATACTCGTCGACAGGGGTGAGTTGCATCGAGTCGTATCGAGCTTCGACGATGACGGTGAGGTATTATGGTATCTTGGAATTGATCTTGATGGTGAAATTTCGGGAAAGAATATTCTTGGAAAGTGTTTATCAATGTATAGATAATTAATAGATAATATATTTATTATCACGGTGAAACTTTTGGCGAGGAATATTTATATCAATAAGTATTGCTCATTTTTGTGATATTTCATTTTCTTTATATATATATATATATATTTTTTTTTTATCGACAATGTTTTATTAATAAATGTTCTTTATCGGCGAAAGTAAACATTCTCCGTTAAAATATTTTATTAATAGATATTTTTCGTTAAAAGTATTTCATTAATAAATATTCTTTTGGTAAACGAAGAGTATCTGCAATGAATTTCGAATGAATCTAAATTACTATAGACTCGGTCTTTCAAATTTAACTTGATCCTGAAAAATTCCGTGAAAAATGAAAATCGAAGGGGAATATTCCTGCCTTCATGTTAATACAATAAGACGTTCGACATGCTGATGAAGTACATTGCTGATAAAAATATATGTAATGTCATCGTTGCGAAATTAGAATAAGTTAGCAAAAGCTAACAAAGGAATTCGAGAAAAGTTTTCAAGAGAAAGAAATACTAAAATTTATGCAAATTATTCTTCAATAAAACATTGAACCACCAATATCAGTGAAATACCGAGTGAAATATTTTATCTTTATATTATTTGTTGTAGCAGTCGCATAGCTACTGGCAATTTCCTCGAAATTTCACCTTGAAAATCCTCAACTGTAATACCTGCCGCAAAACTCTTTCTAACCTAGATGCATCTGTGCACGAAATTCACGACAATCGCGGCGCGCCGAAGGATCGATGCGATCTATACAACACAATTCTGCAAGTTCGAGGTCTTCTGTTTAAGCTCGAACTTGCTGTCGGGAATTGTCAGTGTCGCGAGAGGCCACGATCCTCTCTGTAACGCCATTCGACACTGACGTAACTCACGTCTTTCGAACCCGGACCGAAACTTACTTTCAAGGGTCTTTCGAATGACTCGAACAATTTCTGATCGAGTCGATCACGATTTCCGCGCGTACACGCGCAGCAACACCGCGGTGCTCGAAACCATTTCTCTTCTTTTTTTTTTTTTGGTGCGAGGGCTCCATTTTTTATTCGAGCCCCGAAACGGAACAGTTAATACTCCCAGCGAGATTCCGCTAATGGATCGAATCTGAATTTAAACGTTCTACTTTACACCGCCCCCCCCCCGAACCCGAAAGCGCGGTTTGTAACTGGATTTCTCGCTGCTACGCCCGGTTCCGAAACGGAATTGCCTTCCCCAATGGAGCCAGCCGAAGGTAATTGCACCAACCGGAATTTACATTTTGCTTCACGATCGTCGAAATGCCGGCCCGTAGCAGCGGGGATCTTTTTTTTTTTTTCTTTCTTTTTTAGCCCATTTTAATTCATTTTGGGTTTTTTTAAAATTATCTTCCAATGTGGAATGATAATGGGGGGGGGGGGGAAAGTGAGTGAGTGAGGATACAGGGTTGTTAGATGCGAATATCTATAAATTTGTGGAGGTTTTATGGATATTTTAATAGGGAATTGTTACAACATTATAACGATGGATGTAATTTTCTAAAAATTATAATTTTATTTAGAAATTATAAATTTTCTTAAAATTATGCCTGACGATTAGCTAGCCTTTGTGTTATACGGCTTGATGTCACTATGGTGTTCGGCGTGACTTTCGAACACTTGAAATCGACGACGTTACGTCACGTTGCGACAACACATAATATTCAGTCGTGAGTTTTTAACAGAACCCTCTCCCTATTGATGGAAGTTACTCTCGATAGTGATCGATCGTTATAATAACAATAGAATCGACGAGCCAGAAGAGCAATACTTTGTTACAGTGATACCATTCTGAATTGACGATATTTATTCCAGATAGTCTCTTTAGAGGAAATTCTTTCTCTTCTTTTCTAACAGCCCTGTGCTCTACCCTTTAATTAACTCTAAACCTTTAATCTCCATCCTTAAGAGCCTAACCGAATGTTGGAAACATCGGATGATAATTATTTTCAAGTCCATTACGTTTCCCTGGATATATATATATATTTTTGCACAGAGGTTCCTTCCTTTTTAGTAGTCAAAGAGGACTAGGTATAGTGGAAATTCAATAAAAAAAGGAAGAAAAGACAAAAAAAAAAAGAAACTCTCTTCGTGGTCCCTTTGGAACGTAACAAAATCACGAGCAGGCACTTGCGCGCGCATATCGGCCTATTATTAGAGAGATAGTACTCCTGCTCACGTGCAAATCGATCGTTGGACAATAGCTCGAGTAGTTAAGTATCACCCTCGTTGCTTTTACCCGCCCTTTCTTTCACCGCCACTCCCCTCTTTTTTCAACCTATCGCCTTGTATTTGCGTATACTTATGCCCCCGATTACCGATGTACATACGTGTGTGTATACGTGCATACGGTATATTGTTGGCAAACCTGTCACGGAGGTTCGTCGATTGCGCGACAGCCCTTAGTTTGCAGATTATCATTGACATTGGTTTATCTCTCCTATCGTTGTTACGATAGTTCTCTTTCTTATCTGCAGTCGATTCTTTCGAACGAAAGAACACAAGACTCGAGGGGAATTTATTTCTTAATTACTAAAGAAAATGTTCGTCAACGTCACAGAAATAAATACAGTTACGTTTTCAACAAGTGAAATCATCATTTCGTTCGTAGTAAATTCATTTGCACAATAGCGATGAATCCGACAATGTAGCAACGTAGGATTTTGTAATAATTTAACACCGTGTAAGTATAGTCTGATTTTGTTGGTAAATTATTCTACAAGAGGATCGTTGTTTGTAGTACTTTGTAGTAAAAACGGCATTACGAGCGACAATCGAACGAACCTCTATAGAGAGGCACAATCACGAAGAGCGTGTTTATTGTTAGAAGATAGAGAGCTTTGCTCGTCGTTGCCCACCGAATTTCTATAGTGAAGCTATACTTATAAACTATCTCTCTCTCTCTCTCTCTCTCTCTCTCTCTCTTCGCCTGTTTGTAGACGTGTATTGCTATTCTTTGATCCGCTATATCCGCGGATTTCTTCTTTTCTTGTATCATCACTCGTCGTCTGTCGTACAGTTTTCTCAACTGATGATCGTTTGGCCTGTATTTTCTGGGAATCAGTATAGTCGTTCATGCTGTACGTTGCGATAAAGGTCAGTGTATAATTATTTATTCATTTTATCATTAATTTGTTACTATTGATCATTAATTATTTCTTCGGTTTTTAATCGATCATTAATTCCAAGTGTACGTTCAGTTTCTCAATTTTTCCTCTTTCTTTTTATTCATTCGTTTCATCAATGATTCGCTAATTTTCACGATTGTTTAGTTCCTTCACTATTTTAGTATTTTCTGTTCTACTATTCCGATATTCACTATTTTCTAGTCTGTTTTTTTTTTTTTAAATTCCAATAGTAATTTGTAGTAACACTCTTCTAAGATTGGATCAGTCATTTGCTATTAATTCAGAATTTAAATTCAGCATAACACGCTGCTCAAATAGTGCTGAATGAAATACTGAAAGAAACCAACCAGTAATTCTTTCCAACAGTTCGAGGACTCGAACTCTAATCATTCCACTCGACTAGAGATCAAGCACTCTATCTACTCGACTATAAAATCGGGGTTCATCGCGCCCTTTCCGGCGATTTCTTTCACTCAGGTTCATTACCGTGAAAATTACACTGATTGACACGCTCAGAGAGCAAATACATCCTCTTTATCGCAACGTGATCGCGTTCGATTATATCTAGTTCAAGCCACGTAAACGTATGTGAAAATCATAGTACTTAGAAAATCTTTTTAGACTATATATATGTGTGTAATACATAACTCTACTTCTCGTCGCTTGTCCAACCGATCTCTATACTTACGACTACTTATAGCAAAATATATATCATTCGTTCATCGAGGTACCACTCGAAACCGATTTGTAGCCCTGTCGACCTGAATTCTAGTTTTCGTTCAATCGCACACCATCGAAAAACCCGCTCTAACGAGCTGTCGCTGAACTAATTCCTGATTAATTCTTCTTCTATTCTCTCTTGTTGCGCGATTTCTACGTCGATCGATACACATTCAGATCATACCGATCATAGTCGATCTCGGGTCATTTAAAAAAAAAACAGAAACGACACTAATTGCAAGATAAATTAGCAAGGAATTTTCTTCTTCTATTGTCTCTTGTTGCGCGATTTCTACGTCGATCACATTCCGATCATACCGATCATAGTCGATCTCGGGTCATTTAAAAAAAAACAGAAACGATACTAATTGCAAGACAAATTAGCGAGGAATTTTTTTTCATTGGACGATAGATATTTTCGAATGCTTCCAAAAAGTTTCTTCTTCTATTCTTTCTTGTTGCGCGATTTCTACGTCGATCGATACACATTCAGATCATACCGATCATAGTCGATCTCGGGTCATTTAAAAAAAAAACAGAAACGATACTAATTGCAAGACAAATTAGCGAGGAATTTTTTTTCATTGGACGACAGATATTTTCGAATGCTTTCAAAAAGTTTCCTCTTTTCTCGGAGCAGTATTTGGAAGAATTAGAGTTATTGTTGTTGTTTTTTTTTTGTTATTAATTTGAATGGAGAAATCGTTGTAAAAGAATGGTTCGAAAGTAATTTTATTTCGAGGTTTCCGGTAGAAATTTTCAGATTTCAGTGATAAATCATTGAGCTTATAGAATGAATTATTAGATCGGGTAATAAATGATTGGGATCGAGGAATAAATTATGAATGTAATAAATTATGGAACCACGGATTATGCATTTATTGCACGAAACGCGTGTAAGTGGAGTTTAATGGAAGCTTAAATTTCTGTTTAAATCACGTTTCTTTAATTGTGTTCACAAACGTATAAAAATACATAAATTTGTTGTCAATTCTTCGATCCCGTAAACATTATTCCAGTTGATTAGAACTCTTCGGAAAAAGAATTATTCCTCTGCTTCGAGGTAGTTTAACGAAGAAATTAATGATAAATGCAAAAATTTAATTACGTGAAAAACTGTATTGTTCCAGTGTTCTTGCAGTTATTTTTCCATTCGTACGGGAATTAAAATTTACTTCAATATTCGCCGATTACTTCAATTTCGTCGATGCTTTCTTAGTTCACGCTCAGAAATTTCTAATTCGAGCGCCTTGGCAAAATTTACAATTTTAGCGTGAAATGTACAGCTGGAAAAAGATGAAAAATTTCGCGACGAAGGTTAGATTTGCTGCTCGTCGAACGAGAACGCGAGAGTGCAATCCTGATGAACCTCGGCGTGCATGCAACCAACCAAGCCCTCCCACCCACCCTGTTTCGTACACACCGAAAACACCGGCAGACAATGGGTTTCATTCGCTTTCAAGATTCAGACACTTTATCACGGAGTGGATTGATTCTCGAGCCAGACACGAGTACACTCGAGCACAGAACGGCAATACCACGGAACACTGAAACCGTCTCGACCTCTTGTTTACGGTCCTTTCGATGCAAATCAGAATCGAAGAGCGAGAAGCTTGCCTCGCTTTCGTAAATTATACATACTTTCTACGTAGGAAAAAAAAAAGAGAAAAAAGAAAAACAGACGATTCCATTCGAGAAAATTCGGATAGAAAATTCGCGAGACGCGATTTCCACAGGATCCGTGTTTAAGATTCGTGGAAAAAGTTGCAGGTCGCAACTTTCCATGAATTTTTTTTTATCCCCGAGAATTCAACGACAATCCTGAGAAAAAATAAAATTGACAAGGTAGGATTTAAATTTGAATTTAAAATCGACGACGTTCGCGAGATAAGTAGACTATCTAGAAACGCAATTTGAATTTCTTTCTTTCTTTTTTTATCGACAATTAAATGGAATCAACTGTGGAAGTTGATAAAAAATTGAGATTAATAATGTTTAAGAGACAATTGATAAAAAATTGAGTAGATAATTTAGCGACACGGTTCTTTTTTCTAGCTGACACTCGACATACATTGTTCAATTCTTCTCTAATCGCCATTTTTCATAAAGCAAGCGACTCGCTTTCGATATGTCGCACCATAGATACACCATATTCACACTAGTGGTACTTTGTTCGAGATTCTCAGAACCTTTTCCATGAAATATAACGCTGTAAAGTGGAAACTGCTTCTGGAAGCTTCGTGGATTGAGAATCGTTCCATAAGTCCTCGCTTTTAATTGACAAAATTGAAGAAATAACATTCAGGAATTCATTCAGAATTTTGTGCCGGAAACTCTCGATATGATAATTACGAAATTATTTTATCCGATTTGGATTTAGCCTGAAGCAACTATTTGATAGAATTTTATAAAATTCGAAACTAAAAGATAAGTATATATTTCCAAAATTTAAATAAAAAGGAAATTATCTCGATATAAGAGAAGTAGTATTTATGAATCAATTCGAAATTTACGCCAGAAACATTTCTTTCATTAAGAAAATTATATAATGCACAATTATGTAATATTATAGACATTGATATTGCTATTATAATTCTAACATTGAACGAGAATTCGTTTTATCTAATTTCTTTTTTAAATAATGAATGCTAAATCTCTGTTTTGAAAATCCATTCGTAAATTCATCTCGAGTTTAAACGAAAGGTAAATGTATATATATTTTCCAGATTTTGATAAAAATAAATTTAGAGGTAAATATATATTTCCCAGATTTTAATAGAAATAAATTTAAAGGTAAATATATATATTTCCCAGATTTTAATAGAAATACATTTAAAGGTAAATATGTATATTTCCCAGATTTTCAATGAAAATAAATTTAAAGGTAAATATATATATTTCCCAGATTTTAATAGAAATACATTTGAAACGAAACTGGTAACTTCGAAAATTACAACGACTTATGGAACGATCGAACAGCCATTGTGCTTGAACACCACACACAATTCGTAGAGCAGCTGCCCGTGGAACAACCGAGAAAGAACACTCTTTTCTGTCCGATTCATACACGATGCTCACAAATCCATAACACGTACGTACAATCATAAGGTGTATAGACCATTTGTGTACGATGTGAGACCAGAACAATATCGCGCCGAGTGTCGTCGACAGGAGTCGATTATACGAGTTGTTTCGTGAGACCTGTTTCAGGTGGTGAATAGGGAATACGAAAGAGATAAAAGAATTTGATGGAGGGAATAATGTTATCTTCTATTCTGTTCAATCTATCTATGTATCTATCTCTCTCTTTCTCACGAATTTTAGTATAACGAAAGGAAAATCTAATTTTCTTTGGGAATTATGAAGTGAATATTCATTGATAAAGAGTGCAGTAACGTATGTTAATATTTAATATTTTTCTCTCGTGTTTATTATTAGGATTAAAAAAAAAAATAAAGAAGAAATAGAAGTTAAAATATTAATGTACAAAACATTGGAAATCCGACCATCGTGTTCGAATGTAAAACTGTCCGATGTCGTAGGATTAATATAATCTATGCATACCTTTTTTTAAATAAAAATCTACGTACTTTGACAAAAAAAAAAAAAAAAAAAATACGGAAATATTCCTTAGATTAGATTTTTCATAGTCTTCCCGACAGATCAAACAGAAGAGTTGAACTTTCAAACAAAATCAATCGGAAACGACCATTCTTCGTTTGCGTTTCTTATTCATCACGAAAGAAACTGTGTCTCACGCACTCTTAACGCCCAATGTATTCGATTTTCATCTCTTGGCTCACGAAGATAAGACTCACGTCTCGTCTCGTAGATAAGACTCGAACTTGCGAGTTACAATTTCCCCCTATCGGCGTTATCAATCACCGATTCTTCGAACGTGGTTTTTCGTTCGCAGTGAGACTCGAAATTAAAAAAAAAAAAAAAAGAAAAAGAAAAAACTGATATTTGCAGTTACGATTATTATTTTCACGTTTCGAGGCCATCTTCTATTATGGTTTCACCTGGACAACGAATATGTTTACGAACAATCAAGTGGAACACGGTGGCGTTTACCGCGTTTGGTCGCAGTAGCGCGAAGTTAAATTGGTCAGACCGCGCGGCTCAAGTAGTATCAGACGGTATTGTGTCAGGCAGAGGCATCGCTATTGGAAATGGAGCTCGGTCGGTGTTTGACACGTATACCGATTCCAGCGGACAATATGTGGGTCAGGGTACTTTCGATTCGTTCTGTTGTCGATACGTCTTTTTAATACAGACAGAAGTTCAGGTGCTTAACACACGTTGGCTGCCACGCGTGAACTTACAATAAGCATATAATGGAATCCAGTTTGTTAGAATATAAATATCGAGTTAAGCAATTCCTCCGATATTTATTACATGAAAATTCTCTATTGGTGAAAAAACGGAAAAGTCGTCGACATATTTCAATTTCGAAAAATTTCTAAATATTTACAATACTGCGAATTGATTAAAAACGTTCGCAATGCAGTGAATTTGAAGGACTAATTTAGATTGGTTAATAAAATCTAGAGCGTTTGTAAAATTTCACACGTGTTAAGCCAATTGTGTTAAGTCGATAACGTTACTTACACGTGAGATATTCATCGTTTATTTGCTACTTTATCGCTGATTATTTTGCCACTTATTGTTTCTCTGGGTGAATAATGATTTTCAAAATCTCTCATCTCGAACAACAGACGGGTCGATGATGAAAAATCCACATGATTTTTACTTGCATTAGGTAAAGGTCAAAGGTTTGGATTCGTTCTCTTTCTGGTTGCTAACTATATTTTCGCTTCATTGTACAATTTAAGTAATGTTCCTCCGACAAGTGATCGATCAAAGAATTTTGATACAGATCTTCCGAGTTCAAACATTCGATTGCCAGTTGTAGCATTTAAGAATCGATCGATATTCAAAATTTCCAACGATGATCGCCAGACTGCGGATCGTTTGCGCATTGAAGACTGAAAAATTCGAAGGACTCGAGCTTGCAAAAACCCAATATACCAAAATTTGTCAAAACGCGTGTGTAAAAGGAAATATTAGTGTCAAATTGTTTTTCTACGATGTACTTTCACGATCATTCGCATAAACAATCCACACTGTGCTACCTCGCGATCGAACATATGCTCGTGTCTCCAGGAAATCTCCTGAAATCGCGCGACCACCATCATCTGCGATTTTTTTTCCCCCCATTCTTCTCTCAACATACTGGCGACACCGGCTGAGATCTTCAAAGCTTTATTCTCGATTAATCTTCCTTCGCGCGCGATCGTCCAGCAGCTTTTCGATTTTTCGTTTCTTCTCTCACTTTGGATTTCTTCTTCTTCTTCTTCTTCTTCTTCTTCTTCTT